>JAZBHA010000838.1:0-40317 GCA_037464855.1 Iselma pallidipennis | reverse complement strand
GGCAACACTCTAGCTGCCGGCGTACGTGTACAGACCTCCATTTGATTACATTGCATCCGGCGCCGATGCCGTGATCTTTGTAAGAGTTGCGCCCATCTTGTGCATGACAAGGAAGGTTTTATTGCTATTTTTATTGAAAGTGGCTATTTGTACATACAGTATGTAGAAACAATTGGCTATTGATACATACTGTAACAGGTCTGTGTCTGGTCCGAGCGGAGCGAGAGGATGTTTGTAGAAACCATTTATTTTACTGTTTGTAATTTCGGGTTATTTTCGACCTTAGCCGGGCTAATGTCGTCATTAGCCGTGTTACAGCATGTACAAATAGCCAATTGCTCCTACATACTGTATGTACAAATAGCCTCATCCATTTTTATTTGCTGAACAAAATGAAATATTCTGCTTATCCTCTGAGTGCTTACTAAAATTTGATTACACGTGGGTCACTCAATGCAGTTTATATATTTAATTGGCTATACAAAAAATTTTAGAGCAGTCCAGTATGACATTAATTGCTGACTGATTAAGAAATGTTTGCTGGCCATAAGTTGCTAACCAACTAGTCATTTTGGCTGACCGAATACATTTTTCCGCTCGCAAAAATACGAATACTTTGCTGACGGTTTAAATGATACCCAAAAAAAATTACTCCTACTTATTATATGGCATCCACAAGCTCCAACTTCAAGATGGGGATACTTGAGTAAACCCGCTGACGCACAGAAATCCCAATTTACTCAAGTATCCCCATTAGGAAGTTGGAGCTTGAGGATCTCACTTGAAGGTACATCAACACTACTGCTCAGGTGTAAATAATCCACTAGTGGCTCAGAAGCTGATTCACGTCAATCGCAACACACACACTGAAACATGCAGCATCGACTCTAGTGCTTCATAAATTAATCTTAATAGTTGCATCGGCATTAAATTGGCCGGCCTACACATTACTGTGGTTTATCTCGTATGGACACTCTACAAAGTTCTCCCTAAACGCTCTTTTTCTATACATGGCTGCAAGAATCAGTTGCTTCTCATCGTGACTAAATGCCCAGGACGGGATCCTGTTGCTTGCATCGCAGCAGTGTGAATTCGATGTATGTAACTACACTTTACAACTTGCATTGTGAAATTTTGGAGTGATGCTTGCATGTATCATTCTGTGTAAAGTCGAAATCATTTCACTTTACACCTCACTAATAACTATCATCTTGAATCATGTCTGAGCTTTCACAGTTCGATATAGGTCATCAAAGAAAAGCGCATGAATTCCAAGTTCAATATTATAATTAAAAATGATTTGAATCGACACGTGCGTTAATGACTGTTTAGAAGAACTTTGTACCGTAAAAATGCTGAAGAACTGGAAAAGTTTTCGCGAAAGACAGTTCCAACTAAGGTGTACTTGTTTGAATGTTTCGGAGAATTTTCCGTTGAAGATGCGTGTCCGCTTAATGCAGGGCGGACCTCATTTATCGGAATAAACATCGATTTCAGTCTATTAACAACAATAATTTAGACATACACGTGCACTTCAAAAAAACATCAGAAAATTCTCTTGATCCTGTAATTGATAAATCGCTATTTTTAAATAATTAAATAGTTACCTATCAATTGGTGTAATTGTAAAAGAATTTTTCCCAGTTCTAAGGTCTTGTTATCCTTGGCTGTCACATATTTTTCTTTATTGTTTGTACGAATTTTTACAAGAAGAAAACAACTTTTTTGCGTTCCGGTTATGGAAAGTTTTTAATCTTTGCCAAGAATGGACTTTTAGCTCAATCCAGAATACAATTGTTTTAAATTTTAAGGAGTTTCTGTATTAACGTGCATCGATTTCAAATAACAGAGAAAAAAACACATTTGGAAAAATAAATTTACAATAATAATAATAATAATAATAATAATAATAATGATAAAAACCTTGATCTTTCTCAAATGACCATTGAAAAGAATTAATTTATAGATCAAAAACTTACGGATAGCAAGGTAAGTCAAGGTAAACTCGAAAACTGTCCTATAGTCAAGGTAGATATGCGCGAAGAAGAGCGCACTCAATTCTCTTTCTAGAGAATTGACTTCCAGCATGTGTTTCAGTCGTTATCTAACATTGCGCTCATACAATTAGAGTAGAAAACAATAACAACAACAATAATAATAAGACGAAGAACAAGAATTTTGAAACAATGGCAAAAATTGAATCCGAATTAATATTACCGCGAGTCAAACTATATCCAGATGGTATTGATAATACAATTCTACAAATCGATGAATATACAAATAAATTACCGAAAAAATCGGCAAAAAGTGTTGTGGAAATTGCAAGAAAATCCTTCAATACAGGTCGTACAAAATCAATCAATTTTCGTAAACAACAATTAAAGAATTTCTTAAAATGTATACAAGAAAATCAAAAAAAATTCATTGATGCTGTTTATATTGATTTTAAAAAACCAGCACAAGAAACGATTTGTTATGAATTACAATTAATTGAAAATGAAATTTTAACAATGTTGAGGAATTTAAATAATTGGTCGAAACCGGAGGAACCAACAAAACCGCTAGCAAATTGGTTAGATGGTGTGTACATTTATAAACAACCGTATGGGGTGGTTTTAGTGATGGGTGCTTGGAATTATCCACTACAATTAACTTTGATACCAGTTGTCGGTAAATAAACCATTTTTTTTTCCTTTTTAATTTACTATCTTTCCTATTAATTACTTGGTGAATAATTTTATTATTGGTCATTAAATGTTCATTATTATCGTCAAATTAATTTTCTTGAAAAACAAACAGTTTTTACGACTATTTTTCTTATAATCGGAAATATGTATTAATTAATGATTTTATCAGATTAACCTTGAACTTTATAGATAAAAAAATTGATTTCCGTCCGTCTTATTTTGTGTCTAGGTATTGATTAAATAATTTAATAGATTTGTAAATAAATTAGAATTATTAACCAATTTTCATTAGAAATTTGTTTAAAAAAAAAGTATACATTATAAACAAGGTCTAATATTTTGGGATTAATTATAATTTCATTATCATTGACAAGGTTAATTTTTTTTTACTTACAATTAAAAAAAATTGCATTTTCAAGACTGTCTTGTTTATTATCAAAACAACAATAACTAACTACCCTATTAAAATTTTTTCCAAACGATTCTTATTATTTATAATTGTCTTTTTGTTATCAGTAATAGTAAGTTATTATTAAAATCAATGAATATTAGACGAAATAATTAGACACTCATTATATTGTAATTATTTTGGAAAGATTGAAAGAAAATAGAAGGGAATGAATATATAACAGATATAAGTAGGGGAGAGACAATTTGATTCTAATTACGTCAAGATTTTAATCAAATATGTATGACTTAAATTTTAGGCGTAGTAAACTGGAAACGTATGTCGTAACTAAATTATTAATACAACAGAAAAAAAATTGTGCCAGTTCCGTGTACCAAAATTATCAATTTTTAATTTGAAAATTTTTCTATTATTCTTTGTTTTCATGAAATTATACGTTTCCTTGAACCATCCTCTATAATTCTACTTTTTTTGTATTTTTTTTAGTTTTTTATTTATTATTTTTCCATTGATATTACGACGATTTATTTTGTTACAATCAGTACTTCGTCCTTTGAAATAAATTTTCCTGTTATCATCAATCAAATGCATGTATTCAAAGCGGATCGAAAGGTGCTGCTTTGCTGAAATATGGCTCAGATTTGCTCTCTCCCCTACTTTCATACATTATTTTATGAGATCTGGAATATTGTGGAACGTTTTTCAGGTGCTATTGCTGCCGGTAATTGTGTTATAATTAAACCGTCCGATGTTGCTATAGCTACTGGTAATATCCTGGCTGATCTGTTACCAAAATATCTAGATCCAGAATGTTATCCGGTTTATTTGGGTGATATTGAAGAGACAACACAATTATTACAAGAACGTTTCGATTATATTTTCTATACAGGATCAACACATGTTGGTCGGATTGTACATAAAGCTGCTAATAAATATTTAACACCAACAACATTAGAATTGGGTGGTAAAAGTCCAGTTTATATTGATGAAACAGCTGATTTATATAAAACAGTTAAACGTATATTATGGGGTAAATGTGCAAATTCAGGACAAATATGTATAGCACCTGATTATATATTATGTACGAAAGAGATACAAACGAAATTCATTGAATACGCTAAAGATATTTTAAAAGAATTCTTTGGTGATAATATAAAACAATCACCACATTATTGTCGTATAATAAACGATCGTAATTATCAACGGATTACAAAATTACTAGACGGTTTAAAAATTGCAATTGGTGGTAATGTAGATGTTAAAGAACGTTATATTGAACCGACCATAGCTATAGATGTTGGACCAAATCATCCAATTATGCAAGAAGAAATCTTCGGACCAATTCTACCAATTGTACCGATTTTAAATCGACAAGAAGCTATCAATTTCATTAATTATCGTGAACGTCCATTGGCAATCTATATATTTACGAAAAATCGTAAAGTACGTGAAGAATTCTTAGAAAAAACGATTAGCGGTGGTTGTACCATCAATGATACATTATTACATTGTTCGATTGAATGTTTACCATTTGGTGGTGTTGGATATAGTGGTATGGGTGCATACCATGGTAAAGCAACATTTGATACATTTACCCATCAACGTAGTGTACTTGTTAGAAGTTTCAATTATATGCTTGAGAAAGCTTTAGAAGCACGATATCCACCATATTCAAAACAGAAAATATTATTTATGACGCAAGGCATGAAATCACGACCAGGACCACCGAAATGTTTATCACACTTAATCATGTTTGTTTTAGGAATTATCTTAACTGTTGTTGTTTATTATATTGTTCAAGCATTGTAAAATATGCGTTAGGGAAATAAATGTTGTTGTGGCTTTATTTTTATTTTTTTCCCCCCAATTATCCTTCTCACTTAGGAGACGCATCTTCTAGATTTGTCAAATAATAGAATATCAAGAAATTGGAGCCAGGTTAATGATGCCCCAAATAGGAATCTTTAGACGTTGTGTATACAGGGTGTAGCTAAAGTCCCTTACCATATTCAAACCTTGTTATCTATGGAAAATAGATAACAATAATGGCATTCACTCAAATCAACATAGTCAATGTAGTGGCCCCTGAGACTGGACGTCGATTCAGTACACACGTTTATCGATTCAGGTTAGACGATATATTCAAACAGTGTTTAATGGTGGATGTACCAAAACCGTAAGATCTAATTAGTTTGAAGATAACGGATTTTTTTTTATCTATTGTTTATAAAATTAAAGATGTCGTTTATCTTGAAATGTCCTGTACCTATATTCTAATTTGTGCTAATGTTGAACTCTTTTTACAGTTTCAGGGTGACAAGCATGAAGCTTATGTACGTTTAACATTGAATCAACATTATAAAGCAAGCAAAGAGAAACGAACTGGTATAGCACGTCCATCTAAAGACGGTTCTTTAATCTTTACAGAAGGTTTTAATTTCAAATTAACACCAACACAAGCGGATAGTACAAGTTTAGCATTTCATGTATTTCAAGCAACATCCGGTTACGGTAGGGGTACGTGTTTTGTGTTTGTATTGTATTTTTCTCTAGTTTTTCTTTTTCTGTAATAATTATTTTTGACTAATTTTGACAATATAGTTCCTACTTCGAATTGTTTCTTTGCATGTGTAGAGTTATGTAGTATTACGAAGATACTATTTTTTTGTAAACTTTCTCAATCTCTCTAGTTATGATTTTACGTTACAATTTACGTATTATATAACTTAGTTTTTGTGTATGTATGTACGTATATGTATGTGTTGTTTGTGTTTATGTAGAAAGATTTGTTGTTTCCTGTTGTACTTTCACTCTCAATTCGACGTGATACAATTATTCCCACAATCAATATGTGAGAGAATTTGAAGCCAAAACATTGATATACTTTGATGTTTTTTTTTAAGCATAGAGGAAAACAAGATTCTGGCTCCCATTATTGTTAACTAATAATTATCAGTTGTTGTAATATATGTTAACCGTACATGCAAAAAAATTAAATAATGAATGGTGAAAGAAAACAGATAAATAAAAGGTCAAGCTTTTAAATATCTTTTCCTGGTAAAATTTTCCATTATAGTTATGTTCATAAATGCATTTTTATTTTTATACATTGGCTATTTTAAGTGTCGGTAGACGTTTCTAAAATTAATTGTTTACTGAAATTAGTTACATCATTCAAAAATCCAGATATAACGTCACTATCTTCTAGGTCCTTTGAATGTCGTTATAAACGACTTGTACTGTATTTAAATTTTGAGACTAATTACAACAAAATACCTCACGGTAAAATTACGCGTATCGAACTAAATATGTGGCGCATCCACCATTTTTACACAATCAACTATTCGTGGGCCATTTTTATAATAAACTCTAACGGGACTTCAACTCTTAAAGTCACTTTATAAATAAAATTTATTATCATAATGGAACTTTAGAGTTTTAACAGTATTTTACGTTGAAGCCAACTGGAGGTCGTTTTGGTGGTGCGGCTTTAAGACTTCACGCATGCCTCGCAGAAGAATTTTTAAATAAAAGCTCTGTTTCTATAACTGCACTTCAATTAACATGTATAAAATGTTGCATAATGTTAATTTGTGTTATATTTTTGGTAATTCACTCAAAATTTCAATTAAAACCTATACGACGGCAAAATCTAACTAAGATAGCATGCTTCAAAGGCCATCATTGTGTTTCATGAATGTCGTTTTTTTTAATTGGTTTAAAATTAAGTTATGTTTTTTGTAAATTTTCTGTTTTCTAGATAAACTGATTGGAAAGTGCGTCTTGGGCTCCTATATGTTTGCCAGAGGTAAAGCTTTAACACATTGGAATTCAGCGTTTGCCAATCCAATGGAAACCGTTCAACAATGGCATACATTATCTGAATAGAATAAAACTCCATTATTAACAGTAGCTATTAATTAAAT
This sequence comes from Iselma pallidipennis, assembly GCA_037464855.1. Taxonomy (NCBI): domain Eukaryota; kingdom Metazoa; phylum Arthropoda; class Insecta; order Coleoptera; family Meloidae; genus Iselma; species Iselma pallidipennis. The sequence goes on along the minus strand of JAZBHA010000838.1, from coordinate 33,295 downwards.
TATTCCTCGAAATTATTTAATCACTCAAATTAATTAATATACTCTTCCCTTCTCAAATATCCATATAGTGTGTCTAGGATATGTTAATAAACAATACTTGTGCACTTATTTGTTTTGCACTTTTCGAAAAAAGGTCATTCTTTTATTAAAGTTTCTGCTTATTCTGAGAAGTCGTTTGGCATTCTCACAAGTAAGAGAAAAAGCTAAAAAATGTGGAATTAGCTTTGTTTTTCCTTTTAGAGCCAAATGAGGCCAAATAGAAAATAACAGTGCAAAAGAGAATAGGAAATTTAGTCTACTTGTATCCATACAGCAGGTTTGTATTAATTTTGAAACTAATGAAACTACAAGAGCTTTAAAAAGCTGCTTTTATTAAATAACTGGAACGGTATACATTATAAAGTCTTCTTAGTTCATCAGAAAGTAGTAATAACCATTTCTCCGCTAATTATTGCTACTGCTTCTCTAATTCTATGTTTTAGCATTTCGACATTATCTTATAAGTCAGTAGCGTAAACTTTTTGTTTTAAATATCCCCAAACGCCTAAAGCCGTAGATGTGAGATGAGACTAATTTTAAATTTAAATTGAAATTTTGCCTTTTAAGAACGATTTTTTGTTTAAAAAATGCAAACCAGAAAATTTCAAAGATCTATTAGCAGCAGATCTATTCAGCAGCAGTATCAGTCTTCTAGATTTTGCACTTTGATTTTGTATTTGGGCTTATTTTCTGATTAGGGATAACTCTTTCTCATTACATTTGCCTCTAAAAAGTCATATCTTGAACTAATCCTCCCTTCTAAATTTTTGTCCATTCTATGTATTTTTTTAAATTTTGGCAATGCGAAACGACTTTTTTCCAAAAAACGCAAAATAAAGAAGTTTACAAACATGGTTGACCACATCCTGGGACACGCTGTATATGTATGTATCATAAAAAAGAACCAAAATTGTATAGATAATACTAGTAAAGTAGTGTAGTTTTATTGTGATAAAGAACCAAAAACTAAATAAATATTGTAAAAGTATTTATTTGTAGATTTTTTTATTATTTAGGTCAAGATTTTGTATGACTAGCTTCTAAATGTAGAAGAAATTGTGGCACAATTGATTGAGACCAGGTCGAGGTAAGTTAGTCCTAGAAGAGATGCAGAAGTGCAACAGTATTGTTCTTAATGTTTTCGTTTTTGGGTCTCTTCTGGTTTTAATCACCCGTCATCATTTCCATGAATTCTATCGAAATAAAATTGTTTGAGTTTATTATGAAAAAAAGAAGTGTTTACAAGACTCACCATCAAAATCTACCGTTCCTGAACCATCAGTATCAATTTCCGCAATAATACCATCCAAATCACGACTAGTTAAATTATCATCTAATGCTGCTAGGATTTCTTTTAATGTTGCTGTTGTTATATAACCATTACCTTCACGATCATACAAACGGAAAGCTTCTTTCAATTCTTGTTGTGTTGATTCATCATCATCCTCCTCGAGGAAATGTGATGCAATACTACAGAAACCATCAAAATTCACTTGACCACTTTTATCTGGATCATTCTGTTGTATTAATCGATTCAATTCACCATCATCAAATATTTGGCCCATTGTATTCAATATTGTTGAGATTTTTAATGTTTCAATATAACCAGATTTTGTTGTATCGAACATTTGAAATGCTTTACGCATTATTGCCATTTTTTGGTCATCATCATCCTACAAAATATGCAATGTTTCACAACATATAGTAAACTTAGAATCTTTGTGAATATTGACTTCTACAGTCAAATTACTCTATGGTAGGACCCAACAAATTAGTTTGTCTAGCCATAATAGACAATTTCAATTTACAATCTCACTTGGGTCTCTCTTGTCTAAAAACTACCTGCTTGTAGGAACAGATCTCTCTTGGGTTCTACCGCAACGTGATTTGACTGTAGAAGTCAATATTCACAAAATTTCTAAGACTGATATAAATCAATTTCTGTTTTTTTTCCACTAAAAGTTTACCATTTTTGTGTATTTTGTGAAATTTTAGTTTATTGCTGAAATCACTGAAAAGACTGTCAACTAACTAACTAACGGTGTATTTTATATTTCCCCTACTCCTGTTTGACAAAACCAAAAAATCCATCCTGAAAGCTTTCAGGATCAACGCAAATATGAAAACTACTAGAATTTTTGGTTATTGTTAGACACAAGGTGTGTGTGTGTGTGTACGTTTTTTCGTATGACTAGTTGCCTCTCAATTTCTATTTTTCTTTTTAATAAAAATAAAGATTTCTCACAGACAGTAATGTTTAAATTTAAACAGTTTGATTTATTGTGGATGACAAGAGTTTTTTTTTTTGTTCAAATTCCTTCATATATATTTTTAGTTTACAGGAATTTAATAATTTGCATAACGTTGGATGCAACGTTCCTATAGCAAACTGTCACAAACTGTGCATGACTCAATTTTAATTGGTAGTTTTCTTCTGGGATAAATATCTAGAAATATTTTACTACATCAGTGCCAAAATCTTGTATAATTGGAAAATTATTTTCAAGTAAATTGAAATTAATGATATCGATGCAAAATGTTGATCGAAATATTGGAGCTGAAAATAACTACAAATACTGCTCTATCAAATTGCAATTTTAAATATTAATCAAAATTGGAATTTAAAGAATTGATCTTTTTGTTGTTGTTGTTGTTGTTTGTCCCTCTTATTGTTATGTGAATCATTTTTGGCGGGATGTCAAGGCGAAGTTTTACGCCAATTAATCTTGTGGAAAATTACAAAATTCTCCGACTAATTATCGTGGAAGTTACGTGAAAACTTTTTTTCCCGTACGTTTTTGTGTAGGTTGTGGGTGGATTTTTGTGTTTTGAATGAATGAAAATTGTGAAAGAAAAAACAGACACACACACACACACACACAATTGGACCATGATGAAGTCTCGTGATGTTCAAGTTTTTTTTTGTTGTTTTTGTTGTTATTTCTCTCCATCTACCTAATGAAAATCGAGTAGAATCTAGCTGTTTGCACTAAATACCTATTTTAAGATCGTTAATAAATAGGTAAAAACTATCAATTACATTTGACATATTGTTAATTGGTTTTTATTTTTCTTGGATGATAGAGTGAACGAAAATAGTCCTTCTTTATTAGCCTAGTTTTTAATAAAATTTGATTTAATCCGCCAGAATTTTTTAAATTTTAAATTTTCATCACAAAGCCTCCAGAGCAGAGAAAAGCATTAGCATTAAATAGATACAATCAGGGCCGGCGCTATGGTGCTTGGAACCCTTATGCAGGAATTTATATGGCGCCCTAGAATTATGTCTTACCATTATAATGTTTAGCATTATCAAATTCATGTTAATTTGATATTTTTTTATATGACTACTTATCCGTCCTAGATGCCGTTACCATTGGCGCCCCTCGATATCAAGCGCCCTTATGCCCAGCATCACCTGTTTATTGCGTTCCGCCGGCCCTACATACAATATCAAAAGAGAAGAATTATTATAAATTACAGTAATCCCTCTAGATAACGTTCCTCGATTCTTGATTTAACGTATTCCTCTATTTAAGGAAGTTGTTAAAAGCCACCTACTTCTCTGTTTAACAAACTTTTTGTATAGAACTTGAACACACAATTTTATTTCGTCTTTATTACAGATGGTGCCTATAAGAACGTGAATCTCTATACATATAGCAAAACTTCTATATAAAGAACCTTTTTAAATTCCCTTGGAAGTACGTTATATAGTGGGACCACTGTATTTCCAAACCAAAATTATAACTATAGAAAGTTAGCAAACACAAAAACATAAATCAAGTTTGATTAGATTGACGAAAACTCTTAAAAAATCCGTAATGTATAATAGTTATCTATAAATCATTCTTTTAAAGTCATACCATCAATAACTAGATGTCTCTACTTCATGGTATCGTCATTAAAAAAATCTGGTATAAAATAGCTGTTGTCCCAATATAATGTGGTCCTCTCTAGGATTATGCCATATACGCTATAGCTTAAGGTCCCCCATGATAAAGGGTTTTCACTCTTCACTACATACCTTTTGATGCATATGGAAGGTAGTTAAATCTGCAAAGTACTTACAGTCAATAAAGAGGGCTCATGTAGCAATCTTGATTCTATTCCTGAGCGTCAGCGCGACATGTATCTTGCCCGGTGGACCAATGAATATTTTGCCCGCTGGGCCAACAGCTTCCTAGTCAGACATTGACCACCAATTAATAATAAAAAAAAATGTCATGAATGAAACGTAGGCAATACAATAATGCTTGTGTCCCGCTTATAAGGAAAACTCGAAGGTGTTGGAAGGGGCCCGGATGCAAGAAATATTTTGAAATCTATTGAAAATCCTTCCTTCTTTCTTTTATCGTTTTTCTAGAGCCCCTGTTTAGCGCGAGGTCTGGGTGCCTTGCAGCCACTGTGGCCGACCTTACAGGGGATACTTCTAGGTAAATAAAAGTCAATGTTTAAGAAACAAAAAGTGGAAGTAAAGTCACCAATATCTTCAAATCGGTATTTTTTCCGCACTCACTATTTACACAATCAAATTAACAATTATATAATAAACTAGGCGACGAACAGGAAGAAAAAAACTGTAAAAAATCAATGAAACAATAAATTAATTCAATAAAAACGAAATAAATTCAATTTAAAATAAATAAGTAAATAAATGAAAAAAACAATAACAATTTGTCGTTCCAGTTAATTGAAGAAACAATCAACTTTCGTCTCATCGAATAAATACAAATTTCGAAATCTTCTTAATATATTTTCCTGCTTACCTACCTTGTTTTTTTGATTTTGGATTATTTTTTCTATGAAATTATTACAACAAATGCTTCGTTTTATTCTTTTTATTTTACTTCATCGTTTTGGTTTAGAAACATTTATCGTGCGGAAATAATTAAGTTCAGTTGTGGTGACAATTTTCAGTGCAAAGAACAGTTTAAAGAATGATGTTTTAAAGAAGACACTATTCTTTTATTACTTTTTTAGTAAAAAATATTTAAACAAAAAATATGTGTTTATTAGAATTATTTAAATTACATGTAACAAATAACAAAACAATTAAAAATCGAACTCGTACAATTACAACAAATCATTCAAGAGTGAATAGTTTATTTCCGGAATTCTTTCTCGTTAAAGTTCCGGATACAAGTCTTGGAACTATAACGACAACACTAACAGAATCTTCATCAACGTTATTATCATCTCGTACTTTGAATGGTTGTTCCAAATATCACCATGAAAATCTTCATAATAATATTGACGACAAGTAAGTAATGTTTCTAAATAAAATAAATAAATAGATAATTACCTCGTCCTCAATATTTTGCATTTACCTTGAATTTCTCGATATCTATTATTATTATTATCATTATTATTATTGTAATTGTTGTATAGTTAATGATTGAGAATCATCCTGTTTTGTGATTTCGTAAATTTCAATTTTATTATCAAAGAATAATTATAGGATTTGATTCTTTCTATTATAACTATTGCTGTTAAATTATTTCTTTTCATAAGACTGACAAAATCCGAAAAAGAAATTATTGTTGTTTCTTGGACAGTTTATGTTTGATGATTGATTGATAAAGTTGATAACAAAAAAAAATGACTTCAAAATTAAAAAATTGTGAAAAACAATATGTGAAACTAGCCAGTAGAACTGGTTGTGTTAAATATATTAATGGTAAAGGTTGGCGTGGTGGTACAGATACATTAGATATACCATTAACTGATGTAGAGATTTTGAAGTATTTTTTTGAAACTTCAAATTGGTTCCTATTTGGAGCTGATAATTTATTGATTACAACAATTATCAATCATTTCAAGTGAGTATATTGGGCTAGCGCGGACTGTCGCCCCCTTTTTCTTAAAAAATCTGCTCTATGTTTTATGGACTATCAATAATAAATTTTTCAGACTCTCGCCTCCCAATTTTTCACTTATTTTGGCCTTCTTTACCGATTTTTTTTAAACTGATCCCTCACTGCAAAGAAGCCAAATTTTAATCATCAAATTTGAAATTTCCTTCAATTTCCGGAGAGTTTTCCGGGCAGTCATCCCAGTTAAAAATCTTCAGTGCCGACCTATCCTTAGCGTCAACTGGTTAACACTCCTGTTCCTTCTAGAAGAAACCTCACACTTTTTTCCGAAACATGATAGGATCAGTTCTTCATATCATATTTTTAACAACTTTCTCTTTTATAGAAAATTAATTTTTCATTCTAATACTATCACTCATATCACTTTTCTTACAAAATTAAATTTATTTTAGTAACAGGTGGTTGAATAACAAAAAATAAACATTTGTCACTTAGTGAAAATGAAAATATTATTGATAATAAAAATTTTATTACTACACTTTTCGAATTTCTAAATAAAAAAATTGTGTATTTCTATCAACTTCACTAATCGATAAATAAAGCAATTTTCGATCAAAACTTAATTTATTGTAATGAATACAAGAAAATTATTGCATATAAATAGATATTACGTTTTTTTTTCTTTAATCCTAATCAATATTAATATCAATATATACGTAGGTATATATGAGGGGCTTCGCCCCACTTATCTAACCTACATTTTCCAATGTCATTGGCACGGCCAAGCAAACCTGCCACTCTCCCAAGACGTCGCGATACCTCCTTATGATCATCATTATCATCATCAACAACAACAACAGGAACAAGAATACGTGAAGGAAAAGTTTCTCTTCACTTAAATATCTCTAGACATTTGCTGATGCGATTACTCTCTTAATACGATCGGTGCCGGCCCCACGACAAGAACTTACTACTAGAACTTGTATTGTAACGACTTGAATTATAAAGTTAATGTTTTTTGTTGTTGTTGTTAAAACAACAACAACAACAACAACAAATGATTACAATAATAATAACAAGAAAATATAGTGTCAATTGACGAAAGTGAAAAAACAGTGTCTTTGTTTTAGTGGTTACGCTCAATTGAGCTCATCCACAAAAAAGCTCTTTAAAGCTCTCGCAGGTAAGTGTTGATTTAATTTCCATAAGATTCTATCCGTTATAAATCTTCGTTTTTATCGAAAAAATTTAAGTAAAAGTATCAACGAAAATTTAATTAATGAAGAGAAAAATTCAACAATAAAGCTTAAGTGAAAGCTAATTTTTCAAGATCTCACGACAAGATCAAGTGCAAGTGCTTGTATGGGAAAAACTAACAATTACAGGTATTTGAATTGAAAAAAATAAATGATAATGAAAGAATCATTTTCGGGAATAAATTAAAAACATTAATAAAATGATTGATTTTCATTTCTTTGATTGTCTTTTGGAAAGCCGTTAAGTTGACGGCAAACACTAATGATGTGTGAGAGTCTTATCTACTTTCGTCTGACGATTTCACCTGAGATTCTGTGCCTTTTGATGCCTCAGGCACTTATTCTAGAACTCGATGTCAATATTTGAGAAAAGAGATTGGGAAAAAAATGGACAACAGAAATTTAAGACTACGTGTTGGAGTATTTATTGAAAAATTTTACAATTCTAACAAATTTTATTCATTATCTGTCCAATTTTTCACATTCTTTATGGCTCAGTTTACAATTATAAGATTTCTAAATGAAAAATGGCAAGGAAAGCGACTAGAAAGTATGCCTGAAGTCCCCGATTGCATTATCCGTCTCTGAATTGCTCCCTTTAAACAACCCTTGGAAGTTTTGCATATTTCCCATGACGATAAAATTCTGTACACATGAGTGACCATGTCCCAAACAAAGAATATCCGTTCCAAATGTCACGATTCATACACATACACACATCTATCTAAACACACGCCAACACTGTATCAGTTTGAGATAATAATCAACGGAAAATGTTTGATAGTGTTGTGAATTTTTTCGAATTTCTTCGTTTTCTCTGTTTGTGTGTAGTGTTTGAACGTGGCTCATGGTCACCAAATCACAAGATTGCAACAACAACAACAGCAACCCTTCAAAGAAAAAATAATAATAATCATGAAACGAAACCGGAGTGGCTAAAAGAATGGACAATCAGTAAAGGTTGGATACATAATCGATCGCATCTATTAAGTCTAGGAAAATCGCAATCAGATGATGCAAGTAGTAGTTCCATATCAACGGAAAATATTGATGAATTACTATCGAATGATGATGAGAATGATGAAGATTTCTCATTGATTTTCCATCAAATTTCAGAGAATTACCGCCAAAATTTTCCAGATATTTCCACAAACCAACCATTCGATGATCTTCAATTACCAGAAATTTATAAAGAGAGAATTTTAATGAATCATAAACAACAAACGAATTTTTTAATCGAATTTTGGCAAAACTTTAAGCGCAAAAAAATTAATAATAATCATAATAATAGTAACAAAAAGATCTCTGAATCGGGAAAATTTACAATAAATGAATTATATGGAAAACACGAGACACTATCAAATAAAATATCAAAGACTCGTACAAATCTTGGTCGAAATATTGCCATTTATAACACATTAAATTCACGTACTAATCTACATGAAGAACCGATTTATGAATGTTCCGAAGAAAATATAAGTATCTATAATAATCCGATTTATAGTCCAACACGATATTTTGATTTCCATTCAAATCATTTGTGTACAACGAAATTTCAATATCATGGAAATCGTTCAAAGACCGAAAAGTATATTATCAAACATATAAAAATACGAATCATGTTATCATTGCGAATTGGACGATTTAAGAAACGTTATAAAAGATTAATACCAGCATCGATAATACCGATAATCTCACCATCATCATCATCAAAACGACAAATCATCGAGAAACGTAACAATTTCTATGGACGTGAAGCTATTCAAAGACTACATGAAGAACAGAGACGGATCGGTAATGGGAGGACTTCGATTAAAATACAAAATATGAGGTTAGAGAAGATTGTGTCATTTCCGTATCCTGTGTGTATTTTACACAAATATTTACGTTTTTGTTGTTTTTTTTTTCGGCATCACAACCTTCAAATCACAAATAGAGAGGAAACAGCCTTGGGCAGGGGTTGGAATTCTATTTCATATTTTCCGCTATTTCATCATCTTGCATGAATTTACATCAATTTGGCATGCAAGGGCCAGTTTCATAATCAACTTTAAAGTATAACTTTAGCGTGTAGTAAAGTCACATTATAAGTTGAATGCAGGTCCTAATAAGGCAGATAAATATTCGGGCGGAACTATGGAATTATAATGTGACTCTGCAAGTTAAAGTTGACTTAAATTTACTTATGAAACTGGCCCCATAACCGACTGAAGATTTGCTTTTCTTAAGGACCAGTTGTGCCACTTTTTATATACAAAAAAAAATTAATTAGGTACTAGAAATAAAAGAAACCACTTCTCTATTGTTTACTGTAGTGGCCGCATCACTACAAATTAATTATTTCCATCTCAATAAAACATCGACAATCTGACAGATTAACAATTAGAACGATTAATCCTACATATACCGCATCAAATAACATTTTTCTTCAGTAAAATTACAGTGGAACTCGGTTATAACAACACCCAAGAGACATGGAAAATAATATAAATAATAATTGGGACGATTTTCCCGGGGGCCAATGAGTCTTTGTGGGCCAAACAGCGTTTTTATAATTGTTGTCTTCTTGTCTTATAACTTTTTCCGGGGCCAAAGTGAGGCAGTCCGGCCGAGTCAAAACAACCAGGCTTTGGGAGGACTTTCTGTCGTTATACCCGAGATTCGACTGGGCTGTGATGACGTTGAAACCGGGTTTTCAACGGCACTAACAATAAGTTGAAATTGTCTCTGTTTTGTCGCAATTATCGAGTTGTTCTTATATCAGGTGTCATTATAACCGAGTTCCACTGTATTTATTGAAAAAGACAATAAGAGGTATTGAGATGAATCAATATGGGAATTGAGACTAATAATTAAAAAAATAAATAAAACGATATTATTATATTTTAGAACTTTCTTTTTATCTCTACCTAATTGCTAACTTTCGTCTAACTCTCTCTATTAATATGAAGAATAATCACTTCTAATTATTCTACAGATTTCGACAAAAACATTAAAATTTAATTTTACAGTATATTAAAAGACTGATAAAGTTACACAGTTACATCTTAAAAATGATGAAATATTTTGTTGTTTTTAAGATAAAGACGAAAAGTCGCAAATATTCGAGAAATACAGTGGAACCTCTATAGAATTCATTTCATTCTAGTAGGTACGTAAGCCCAGAAAAGGGTAAGAACACCTTGGCGGATTTTCATTAAAAATTATATCAAAAACCAGAATACACAAAGCAAGCAAGACCAGAAAACTTGTTCCCGTGCCGATTCTATTGAGAATAGTGCCTATCTTGTCTAGTTTACGAAAAATTCCTATGTTACTGGTTGATTTTTACCAAACTTTGTACGGATAGACAAAGATGCCCTACAAGGGTATCAGGCAAAATGAGAAATCTACCCCTACTTTCGGTAGTGGGCAGTCCTATTAAAAAAAAGTACTGTCACTACAACAAGGATACTTAAGGATTTGCTTAAGGTGTTCTCACTCCCGACTGAGCCTATTGTCACCTAGGTTCCTAGCCCATTGAATCGACCAATATAACAAACCTCCAAGAGACTGTGACGAGTTTGTTATATGGAGGTTCGTTGTATGGAGGTTCTACTGTATTAACTGTACCAGTTGTTTGGTTCTCTTCTAACATAAGCTTATAATAATTAAGACTACAAGTGTTGAGATAATAGAAAAAAATGGCGAAAAAAATAACGTTATAATCTCAATGATCATAAACCGGAACTGACATTATTGCGTTGGTTATACACCCATATAGATCACAGCAACCATACTTCCGCCTCAAGTATTTCATATAATAATTTACCTAGATCTAATATGAATCGAAAATATTAAAAGTTAATCCAAATAGTATCACTATTAGGTATCAACAAAAAAAAATGAAATAATGGAATATAATGTTAAAAAATCGATTGTTTTATTTCGTTTTCCAAACACAACAAGAAAGTCGTGACTTGTCTTTGATTTCTTAACAAGAGATTTCACCCAATTATCTATAAACAACCGAAAATTAAATTGTTAATTGGTCGTTATTTATACACGCTAGACCTGTGTTTATATTTAGTTGTTGTTGTGGTTGTTGTTAAACTAATTTGTAATTATCAACGGACTAATTCTAATAAACTTTCTTAGACTCATCGCAACAGAAAAAAACCTAACAATTAGTGAAATTCTTCTTATTTTCATTTATTGTTTTATACAAAAATCAAGTCAATGTCAACAAGTATCCGTGAAACAATTGTGTAAAAATCTTCATTTAATTATCATTTTTGTTGATTAATAATAATTTACTTCTCCTTCTGTTTTTTTTTTGTTTGTTTTCTGTTTATTTTATAATTAAGTGTGATGTTTGTATTGAATTTCGTAAAATCCGTTAGAATATGTAAAAGAGATAAGCAGTTTTGGGTTATTTCCTGATGGTATTATTAACTATAGTCAGCTGATGGGTACGGTTAAGTGGTCAGACAACATTAGTTATGGTGATTGTTATCAAAAATTTTACAATAATTCGTATCCAGTAGTTCGAACAAACGAATTCTTCTACCAACAGGTTTTTTTTCTCGTTTACAATAGTCACTTTTGATATAGCAGTATTGTGAATTTTTTTTTGTGTGTCGAGTGATCCATCCATAAAGTCTGTTCGGCAACAAATTAGTTAAAAATTGGTATTTTCAACCAGACGTTTCCTAGCGATTGGTAGCGATTAACAAAATTGTTTTGTTTTTAGTCTGTTTTTTTGTTGTTGTGTGGTGTAAAACTATTTCATTTCTATCATCCTCTAGATGGGTCAGGAAACAGTTGCAATCATTATCACAACCAGCAACATTATACAAAACATTACATAGTTGCAAGTTCACTGAACGACCTTATAGTATAAAAGTAATAAAAATAAAAGAGAAAGAAAAGGAATAGAGAGAGAATTTTAAATCTTCTAGATAATGTATTTTCCGCAACTGCATTCGTGTACCTATATACACCACATGCTATAGCCAATTTCCATTAACAATACATTGAAATGAACATGGTAGGAAAAAAGTGTTAGCAACACAACAATCCTATTAAATGATGAATAAGAACGAGAATCTATCAACTATTTGATGCTGTCAATTTACTAGTCATTAGTTTTTCTAATTAGTTCTTCCGAACTTGTTCCTCAGTTTCATGTATCATAGTTTTTAATAAGCATGAAGCTAGAAAAGCTTAATCTTGAAGGCTCCTTTTAACATTAAGTTCGATCATACAATACATCTTTATTTGTGTACGTCCCTGTGGGACACCTTAAAAGAACATAAACTTCACTGTTAATAGGTAGAGAGTAATTAGAGAAGATTATAAGATGAAACAGTTGCTGCACCAATCTTTATTTTCTCAACACTATAGAAGCAGTCTGTACTGGAAAGTGGTGATTTAGAGATTGACGGATTAACAAGATTAATTAGCTCACTTGTGCCAAAGTGATTCGTCACAATCTTCTAATGAATGAAACTATCGATCTTTTGGACAATTAATTTCACTGTTATCTGGTGCAGTGCACTCTTCTTCAGGACACTGTCGAATAGACAATCAGTCAAAGGTGCACCCCCAAACGTTGACAAAATGTAGTGTCTCTGTACAATCGATTTTTTGTGGCAATAGTGGGTTGATACAATGAACGATCCCAAGACGAAATCCACAATTTTTAAAAGTTTTATCTGTCTGTCTGTCTGTCTCTGTGTGTGATTTTGTTTGTTTGAGAAAAGTTGACACTAAAATGGTCGTTTCATTTTCAAGGAAACTTGGCAGTTTTAAAGTAGAGACCTCAAGAAGTAATTTACACTTTGTTTCATCTGAATCAGTTAAGTAGGAGCTAGAAAATAGCTCAAATATTCCGTATTATAGGCTAGCGAAGTCGCGAGCAACAGCCAGTCGATAATTATAAAATAAATTGTCCAAAAGACCGATAGTCCTATTCATTAGAAGATTGATTTCCTAGTATGAACTATTGTTTTTATTTTTTATGCAAGTTTTCTTTTATTTTAAATTTTTTGTTCTTATTGCCTTTATTTTAAAAAAATTCTTGTAAACCATTAACGGTACGTTATTTCTATTATCAAGGTGTATGCAAAACAAACTAGAAATTATGTAAATTCTAAAAATTAATTATCGACTTAACTTTAGTAGAAATACCTAATAAAATGCAATAGCGTTACAAACTGCATAACTATGATGCATAAAAAACTCTCAATAAAAACTGCAATAAATCACTTTAATACTCTATTATTTATCTATCATGCTGTGTTGTAGATATGTAATAATTTATTTAAGAATCAAATTCTTCTTCCAGATACGGCCGTTTAAACGTACTCCGTTGGCTTTTGTGGGAAGCAGAATTTCAACAAAATCCACCGAATACTTTAAATAATAATAACAACAATAAAATGCCAGCTTTAGAGCGTGCAACCAACAATACAACATTAGCGTTACATTATGCAGCAGCAAGAGGATGCCTGGACTGTGTTCGATTATTAGTCGATTCAACACCCGATCTCAGGTTAGTGGTGGGTAATGATCACATGAATAATTACGATAATTATTTGATATAATTATTGACCAATTATTGATATAATTTTATCATGCTCTGGTTAATGGATGTCTTGCTATCCAATTAAATCAATGATCGTTTTCGTTTTCTTTTTTTTTTAGAGATTTTCAAAATTTCTCCCAGACCCCCTAAGGATTTTTAATTATATTATGCACTTATCCTTGATATCAACATAAAATAGAATTTATAATTTTCCTTTCTCTTTGATATTTGAATTGTGTGACATAATTTTAGTACAACAGAATCAACTTTAATAGAAATCGAGTGTACCTACATAAATATCAACAATTTAGTTGAAATATAAATAATATAAAGGAATATTTTTCAAAAACTACATATAAAAGCGGATGTTATTAGCACTTTCATTTTATCTACCTAAACAACACCATTTTCCATATGCTGTTTTGATTATTGTTGCGTTTGTTATTATTTAACAATTTTTATTTATAATAAAACTCTCTACGATTATTGTTGGTAAACAGAAAAAAATTTACTAGACATGGAAAAAAGTTGTACAATACGTTCTGTGGTTAGATGACCTCTTAACTGTTCAAGATTTGAAATTATGCCCTCGATTTCAAGCTGCTTTTCACTAATAATAGGTAGATTATTGAAAAATAAAAACATTTAAAAAGAATCCAGCACAAATTACCAACTGAGGTTGTTTGAAATAGATCTCCTAGGCCCGGTTGTTCATCTCACACTTAGGGTCCACTCAGTGGTCACTAACAATAAGCCTGAGTAACCCCCATCTAACACTTAGATACTAAAGGCGACTCAAACCATACTTGAGTAGAGAATCCAACACAGGCGGCACATATAGGTCTGATTATTCATCTCATACGTAGGGTCCACTCAGGGACAGCCACATTGACAGTTGGGAGCGCGATGAGCAACCCATTTAGACTTTAAGGGCGACTCAAACCACACTTAGGGTCATCACCATCGACACTGTTAGCATATGTGGATGGCCAAAGGAGACCAGAGAGTTGCAGGCATAGGCGGAAATTGACTAGTTGAGTAATTCTTTTTCCCACCTTAGGAACTTGTTCTCTTTATGCGGTGGTGAAGGCACAGAAACGGGCAGCCCAACCGAACTAATGCTAACACGGGTCCGTTCGGGTATGCGGAAAACAAGGAGGTGTTTTATATTATAATATTGTATTGTTGGCCAATTTCGAAGAAGTTTCAAAACAATCCTACCTTGATCTTGAAAGTTACTCTATCCGGACTTTTTTCTTTTAAATTACTTTATTGCATGCGACAGAATACTTCATTAAATTAATTAAATACCACTAATTCTCCATACTCCAATTAATCTTTTTAAGCAAGTTCCCTTCCAAAAAAAAACATACCTTCCTGCTTTAATTGAATTTTTCATTGAAAAATCCGTTATTTTTTGATTTTACATCCCTCCGCACTCAACCTGTATCGACTAATTAACCAATTACATCATTATAAAATGATAATATTGACCGTTCGAATTGGTAATACACATTAAAAGGCATCTATTATCTTTATAAATAAGACCATCGTAATTACCCCACCATTTTTACTTTAAGAGATTATAGAGAGACTTTCTTTCAACTGAAAAGACTTGAACCATTACTAAGCTAGTACCGTACTAACTGTCGAACAAATCCGGACCTGGTTCTTGAGTTAAAAAAAAACCCAAACAAAAATTAAAAACTAACCGGGAAACCAAATGACAGCTGATTTAATTTCGGAATTTGTGCTCGTTTGAAAACAATTTTGTCAATAAAAGGACACTATAAAAGGATTGAAAACAATGGGAAGTTTAGTGTACAGGACGAATACTAACAGAAAGAAAATGAGGCTTAATTCCAACCGTATAATAAGGTAAACCAATTATAAATCATTTAAGAGCCCTTAAGGATGATTCCAATATTTAGACGAATTTAGTTCAAATAATTTTAACAAAACAGAGGAATTTTTGCGAATATTCGAATTTATTAGTGCATAGAATTTTAATTAGGATAGATTTTTCATTTTATTGTTATATATTTCGGATTCTTTTTTTAAATAATTTATTCGAAATATATAAAAAAAGAGCTGATTTCACTTGAAAATTGTTTACCGAAACCGAACAAATTACCAAAGATAAATATACAAATGAGGAGCAAATTCGTAAAACCGTAACCACCACATAGTGAAAGTGCCATCCGTTAGATTTTTATTTTAGATAAATACCTATAGAAAGTTTTTTGTTTCGTACATTTAGTCCAAATTCCATTTTTTCAAAAAAAAAAAGAAAGAAAGACTTGTTAAACTCTAGAAAAGATTACAGTAATTGGCCCCAAATGTTACTCTTCCATATAGAATAATGATCCGTTTCTTATCATGTCTTGTCCAATGTAAATTCAAACATGCAACATGCAACTAATGCATTTTAAATTAATAAATAATTAATTAGAAGAATAACGTAACAAATACCATGATAAAAATCTTTGATTAAATTGAAGAAATCTTAATAGTTCCCCATATTTTACTTAGAATTAATGGTTGAAGTGTTACAGTAACCGTAATAGGAACATCTGTCGATGGTACATTATTTTATAAAATATAAAAGATAAAAGAGAGATAAAAAAGTCTTCTGTACCATTATCATTTTAACCAAAGTAAAAAAATACTTTAAAGGATTATCGGTGGCTCCTAAACGCTATTTAGCCCCCAAAGGTTCGAAATCGTAATCTCCAATTCAGGCAGAATTTGAAAGGCTCCAACTTTAAAAGTGTTTGATACATTTTTGAAACAAACTGGTAATATACCTTTCTAACACTAATAATTATCCTTGTTTACTACAACCTACACATAGATAATTTGGAAAAATTTCAGACAAAAAAATCATATCCTGAAATTCAAGTTTCTGTTCTAATTGACTATTGATATCTCCATATTATTATATAAAAGTACAGTGTGATCTACAAAATTTATCACAAATCAAGCATTGATTTCGAACGACGTCGGAAACGTATGTCGACACTTTACCGTTTGTTGCGAATCTGTCATATTAAGTTAGGTTAACGTTAATGACGAGTTTATCTAGAAAAAAGTTAATGCTTGCAGGATGGAAGTCGAATTTTCATTTGACAAATTAAAATACCCGAAAACCCGAAAATAGAGAGCGTTACTGTAGTAAACTATCACGTATCTGAGGACATACGTTTATTATGTCACAGTTTGCCCATAAATTTTGTAGATCACACTGTAGATATATCGTGATATTGTTAATATTTCCAATAATTTGTTTCAGTTTCCATAATTCTAGAATGTACTGATTATACTTTTAAAACGTTACATAATTTAGGTCAGATTGTAATTAAAATTGATTCTCCAATGATTGGTTACGATTTTCTATAGAAAAATGTTAAAATAAAATATTAGTAAATTGGAAAGTAAAATTCGATTTGTTTCATCAATCATTACTATTTATTATTTATAATAAAAATGTTTAAATATCAAGGAAACCAGTTAACTTCAACTGATTCATAAATTACATGAAAACTAGTCATATAAGACCAACTTTCAAATGAAGATATAATTTCAATTTTTGCCTGAAAATTAGACCATTTTGTTTCTTGTAAATAGTGCCAATACCCAGATGGATAATGATGTAACGCCAGTATATCTAGCTGCTCAAGAGGGTCATTTGGATGTACTGAAATTTCTAGTCTTAGAAGCTGGTGGTTCATTGTATGTACGTGCAAAAGATGGTATGGCGCCAATTCATGCTGCCAGTCAAATGGGTTGCCTTAATTGTGTCAAATGGATGGTAAAATTTTTTGTTTAATTATAGTATTTTTCAATGTATGAATTTCTGTTGTATTTTTTTTTTTTTAGATTCAAGAACAGGGAGTTGATCCAAATCTACGTGATGGTGATGGAGCAACACCATTACATTTTGCTGCATCACGAGGACATTTAGAAACGGTCCGTTGGTTACTTAAACACGGCGCTAGATTATCATTGGATAAATACGGAAAAAGTCCAATAAATGATGCTGCTGAAAATCAACAAGTTGAAGTGAGTTTTTTTAACAAATTTCTTATCTTGATACTCAAACTCAAAAAATCTTGATGGTTTTTAGTGTTTAAATGTTTTGGTCCAACATGGAACCACACCAGATTATAATAAAGGGTCGAAATCGTGCTCGTGTACAAGAAAAGGCGATCAATTGAAACGGGTAAGAGAATATCGTATCATTTCAAATAAACCACAATCAATTTCTCTTCTTGTACATCTATTGAAGAGAGAAATTGTTCCGATTTTTTTTATGTGTGTGTGTGTGTTCTCATCTCTCATTTATTTGGTTTTTGCATATGTAGGAGAATAGTATTAGCAGTGATTGTTGTGGATGTAAACCAAAAAATCAATCAAATAACAGTGCTGAACCGTTCTATTTACATCCACCATTAGGAGGGGCAAGATCAATGGAAGCTGCACATACACCACAAGATGGACTTTATATTAATCCAATGAATACCAGCCATAAACACAGGTATATATAATATGAGTGTTTCTTTTTTTTTTCAAATAATATTTTGATAATTTTTGTAATTCATAGTGCCTCCAATACTTCGGAGTCTAGTTCAAATGATAGTGTAAATGGTGAATCATTTTATTTGCATAATCCAGAAGAAGTTATCTACAACCGTGTTAAAGATTTGTTTGAAACACAACAACAACAACAACGGCAAGCTCTCTCGGCCCTCACCGGTAAGTCAACTTTATTTACTTTTGTCGGAAATCCTTAATATAATTCATCTGCAAGGGCAAAAAATTGGAAACTCTGATCTATAGCAGTGGTCTTCAAACTGTGCAAATTGCACACAATATTGATATCTTTCCAATATTTTTTAAACAGTTCTTTCCATAAAAAAGTTTTATAATCTTACGGATTCCATGAGCCGACAAAGTTTGAGGACCACTGATCTATAGCAATACAGTCACGTAGAATGGAAATTCTCGATATTTTTCCTTCTAATTGGCAGAGAAATCCTAATTTGTCATTAACTTTTTGAGCAAAATTCACCAAACACTGTTTTCTAGGCAGGTTCTCCAAACGGTTTTCAATGCTTTTCACGTTGAGGCGCCGTGCGAGCAGTATGTAAATATATAGATAACACGAAAACGCGTGAATTTGAAAGAACGGTCCATATGGCAATCAATCGTACTAATGAAACTGTACGTCCAATACCCTATTAGAAGATCCCAAAGTGAACCAATTTTGGAAAATTTGAAAAATTGTCCGTATTTTTGATCAAGGATTGTAATCTTTAGAATGCACTGCTTTAATAAGTTGTTGTACCAATTGATAGAGCAAATGAAGATGCACTTCCAATACCCGGTCGCGTTTCGAAACTTCCACAAGTTTTTTTGGAAATTTTGATTTGAAAAGTTCGAAAATTGCCGTGTAGGCAACACGGTATACTCGCGTTTTGCAAAACTCCGCTTCAAGAGAGGAAATCGTGGTTGCATTTTTTTTAGTTCAGGTGCTACAGCGGAAATTTGCTATCGGCTCGCACGGCACCTTAATTAATTGAGGAAAACTCATTTAATTTTTAATGAATTAATGTGACTTCATTTACATTTATAAAGAAATCAAACTGGAAGTAATTACAGATTACCGTTTTAGAAAATATCGATGAAATGATGCTAGTGTTATTATTATTGGCTTTGATAATGTTCATGCATTTTTACGTTTGATTCCGTGTTGGCAACGAACCGGTACCGAGTTTCTCTTGTTAATAATCAACTAGTGTGAAACTGTTAACTCTGATTCCAATTTGATCAGACAGTAAGATGTCATGTTGTTAGTAAGGTCGTCATTAGTTTTGTTGGTAATTCCCAACAACAATTGGTAAATTGATTTATTCCAGTTGGGTTTTTTTTTCGGTTCTAAATTCAATTACCATTCAGGAACTACACTTGTTAACTTGCAAAAATTTCTGTTCCGCAGTAAAAGTAGAAGTGCACTCCAGTAGCAGTGGAGCCGGGTCTGACGAGAATCTCTCCTCATCTGATTTATCTGAACAATCCGGTGATCATGAACACGATTATGAAGATATCTATTTAGTCCGTGAAGAAACTAAACAGGAATCAATCCAAAAGCAACAACAACAACAACAGGAACGATCTAGATCACGGGATTCCGGTTCACACAGTCGTTCAAATTCTGCAAGTTCATCAAATTCCGGTTGTAATGTAATTGTTAAAGTTACACCAAATAAAAAATCTAACGAGTTTCTACCGAAACCACAAAAAAAATCAACAACCAATAATAACAATAATCAAAAAGAAGAACAACAAGAAAAAGACGAAAAGCAAAAAGATATTACGGAGAAAATAAAATTGGGACCGAGAAATTCTGTTCCAGTGAAAAATAATAATCATTCCGGTAAAGTTTTAAAGAGAGTTACATCAACTCCAGGTAATATTTGTCCACCACCACCACCGCCACCATTTCCTACCAATTCAAGAAAAATTGTAACAGACAATAATAATGATGATGATGATGATGAGCCTCGTGGGGCGGAAATTGTCGAGATTGTTGAAGAGCCAACATTGAAACCATCGGAAATTGCTAAAGGAGCTTGCAGAACCATGTCGGCCTTAAGTAAGTAATGCATAATTAATTAATTACAGGACATTCATCGTTTAATTAACAAAAATTATTGAAAATCGATAACAAAGGAACCAGTGCGGAATTAAGGCATGGGCGACCGCCCGGTGCGCCACCCTTGTCACGAACTTTCAAATGTCTGATGATCTTGAGTTAAGTCTGGGGGGTTCGCGGTAAAGGAAATGTTAAGAACAGCAAAAGTTGTTTGTTATGGGGCACCCGGAACTCTTTCTGCCCGAGGCTGGCCACGAAAAGAACGATTGTAACGCGGACATTTCGCGGTAATTTTTTTTCTAAGCGGTGGATCCAAAGCTTTATTATCTGATTTTGAACCGGTTTGCACGGTAACTTAGAGTTAAACAAGTCCGCGTTAAGACGGTGAACTCCGTTTCACCGACAAAGCAAAAATTAGGAGAGACATTTAATGCATGACGTCTTGTAGACTGGCCTATAATTATGCTACCGGATTGTGTAATAAACGTTTTTTGATGCTCTGAAAATTTATTAATTGCGTCTATTTTTTTGGATGAATTCAGGGGAAATTTTTCTTAATTAGTCTTTCATTAATACACCACATATAGACAATAATACCACGAAACAATTTCACTCTTTTAAACTACTTACTAATCAAACCAGAAATAATGAAGACATTAATATATGTTTTATCTTGAACGACCACCTACCCATTACACATAAAGAATTAATCCAAAAGATGTCTTTATTCTTAATGTTAGTGAGAGGTGAATTAATTTAAATTGCCCCACTATCTAATCTGTTTCTTATTTTTTTTTTTGTGAATTTCAGCTGGTAGTAGACGTTTGAATTCATCGTGTTCGGATCTAACAATTGTTAGTTTAGGTACCGATACGGAAGATAATAGTGAACGAAATGGTCCGAATTTAATCAATAAACAACGTGTTTTACCATTTATACCACCAAGTTTTCCTGGTAGTGCGACAAATTCAAATCATTTAATCAAACCATCCGAATATCTACGTAGTATCAGTAATAGTGAGAAACGTTCATCAATATCATCGATACGTAGTCGTAATAATTCAGAAGAAAGTGAAGAGCCTACAACAATGGTTGTGGAAGATAAGAAAGATTTTATGATTGGTGGTGGCGGACCACCACCACCACCATTACCAGAAAATATTGATAATCAACAAGAACAACAAAGAAATGATGTTAAAAAACAACAACACCATCAACCATTATCGGCAATTAGTATACAGGATTTGAATTCTGTACAATTACGACGTACTAATGATAAGATGTTAGCGACAAAAACGTTATCAGCACCACCACCAACACGTAGTGTAAGTTTGCAATGTTTACAAACCAGTGAAAGCTATATAGCACAAAAGACCGATTTAATCGCTGAACTGAAACTATCCAAAGACATTACCGGCATCAAGAAAATGAAAATAGAACGCGCTAAAGTTGAGGAGTCAAAAGAAAAACAATTATACACAGAAATGACTAAACAACTAACAGCAACGAAATTCGTTGAAAAAGTAACTATAGAAGCAATTAATTTACAAAATTATTTTACTAATTAATTAATTGATAATGAATTTAGATTCCAGATAAGGATAATACTGGTAATATAATACCGGCATGGAAACGACAAATGTTAGCGAAAAAAGCCGCCGAACGTGCTAGGAAAGAATTAGAAGAACAAATACAACGTGAAAATGAAGAGAAACGTTTACAGGCAATACCGCAATGGAAACGACAATTAATGGCCAAGAAAGAAGAATCAGAGAATCGAATCAGGTATAAAATGTTTCTCTATATCAAACAACAAATTTCTTGTTTTGAAACAACACAACAACAACCAAAAAAAATTGGAATTTTAGGTCAACTTTATATACACCGAAAGTTGTTGATGAAGCGAAAGCATTGAAAATCCAAGAAGTTCATGATTGTTTAACGAAACAAAACCAACAAAATAATAATAATACTAATAATAATAATATTATTGAGGATATTAATAATAATGATTGTGAAATCAAAGAGGAGATCAATCAGAAACAACAACAACAGGAGGTGGAGGATGATGATGATGAGGAAGAAACAAATATAATCCCCTGGCGGGCACAATTACGAAAAACTAATAGCAAATTAAATTTACTTGATTAAAAAAACAAAAAAGAAAATTAGTCATTAAAGTGTAAATTCTCGTTATCTATATTTATAGTTAATCACTATGAGTTGTTGCAATATTAGTTATTAATTAATTAAAATATTCTATTGTGATTTGTTTATAAAAGACTCCCGATATTTATTATATTACGCTACAGGTATAGGGCTTTTTTTTAAACAGAAAAAAAAAGAAAAAATGTAAATAAATTTTAGACTAAGGTGCACTTTTAGGATAAGAAAAAAATCGTGTTTTTTTTTGTTCAATAAACTCTTGCAATTCTAAATTTATTATCACACAATTTATATTACAATAAAATTAAAAACATTATTGTTTTCTTTATGTTTCTCTCTCTCTCTTTATATATGTATTTTTTTTTGTAAAATTAATGTGAGTAATACTAGAAATAAAAGAAATACAGAATAAAAATAAATTAATAAAAGTGCTGTTAATTTATATTCTTTGATCTTCAAATTAATTATTATCATGTTTATCAGTCGAGCGCATCTATAGACATTAAAATCTAAATTGTGATGTAATATAAATTTCCACTATCTCTATTGTTTAATGAAACAACAATTTTTACCTACAATTGACTAATAATTGTGTTAGGCAGTTATTATAAAAAAAAAGAATGCAACAATTTCTATAATTGTTACAAAATTTGTTCATGCTTTACTCTTTTTTTTTTCTTTTCAACAACAAAACATAATTTGTACTTTCTTACAATTATTGTTTGTTTGTTTGTTTTTTTCTTTAAAAAAGAAGAAAATTAATTGAATTTTCCTATTAAAATTTAGAAAAAAAATTAAGACGACAATTCCTAATAATATATAGGAATCTTAATAATTAAAATCATAATTAAAAAAATTGATAAACTTAAAAAAAAAGTAGACACAGAAAACTTAAAAAATATTACACGAATCTCAGGGATTCTCAGGTAAATCTAATATTTCCGAAATGAATGTCGATATGTCGGTTTTCATTTCTTTATGTTTAATTAAAAATTCATGTTTCAATAATTGATCGTAATTCCATCGATCAATCACTTTCTTTTGTAAACATTTCGTAATGAAATCATTAAATTCATTACTAAATTGATTTGTTGGTAATCTAGGTGGATCATCGGTAACAACTTGTTTTAATTGTTCAAATGGTGTACCCCATTTTGGATATGGAAATTGGCCAGTTGCTAATTCTATTAATGATATACCTAAACTCCATACATCTGAACGTATGTCGTATTGTGATGGATTACCTTGAGGATCAATTCGTTCCGGCTATATATATTAATAATTGTTTAAATATTAATATTAATATATAACAAAAATAATTAATTATAAATTTAAAGGAAAAATATAAAAATTAATTAATTACCGCCATATATGGTTTACAGCCGGCATCTATTGTTTTTGCTATTGAATCAACCAAATATCCACTAATACCAAAATCACACATTTTCACCTGTCCTTGACGATTTATGAGGATATTCGATGGTTTCACATCACGATGTATAACACGTAATTGGGAATATAAATAATGTAAAGCACTAACCACGGCTAAAGCAACTTTACCTGAAAAACAAGAAAAAAACAAACATCAGTATCTATTTGAACTATTTGATTAAGAGAGGCATCAATGGAGAGCTACTTCTCTCCAGAACCGGCATCATAATAAGATCCCTAACCAAAACTGCCGGTTAGAATACAAGACAGTACAACACAGGCAAAGAACTTTACAGTAGGTCCTTCCAGGAGGCTTTTAAAACAGGCTCTTGCATTAAATCTTCAGAATGGTAAGAATCATAATGGGGCACTGCCACTGAAACAAACACCTCCAACACTGGGCATCAAAAATGAGTCAAATGCAGGAAAACGAGACAACGGCTCACATATATACCTATTGGAGACATTCTGGGCTTTATCAAAGGACTGTAAGGAACTCTGAGAACTCGGGGCTTACAATGGACCATTAGAGCCTTAAATATAATTAGGTAAACCCAGCCCCGCGTTAGCATACATACGTATTAGATGAGTTCTTAAAAAATTTGAAATTTTCCCCAATTAACCACAACAACTAATTGGAAAAAGAAACCGAGAAGGTAGATAACTAATGGTGAAACATTGAATAAATGAAGGATGAGAAAATTAAAAGAAAAACTAGAGAACAGTAAAATAGGACCACAAAAACAACAATAATACATTATTAGATTACATTACACTGATAATAATCTGAATAGAATGCCAAAAATTTTTTAAATGCTAAAAGGAAACTCTAATAACAGGCAGATATACCATGCTTTCTATCTATACGTAGATAATCTAGTTTGATTTGATAGAGATAATAGAGATAATTAAGTAAAGAAAATTGAGGTTAGATAACCTAACTTTTATAGCCAATATTAAGTTTACCTAATACAAATTCCGGTATTTTCCGTCCATGTTTATAAACTTTAGCATAAAATTTATCTAAACTTGTATCCATAACTTCCATACATATCCATACATCACCTTCACGAAATAATGCCCCATAAAATTGTACAGTATATGGACAATCACTGCTACGCATCGATATATCTAAATCCATTAATAGTCGTTTTTGTTCTTGTGTATTTACAGTGGCAGCTATACGTTTTACAGCCATTATTGTACCACTGGGTATATGGCGCATTTTCTCAACAATACCATATGCACCACGACCCAAATCACCAATTTTCTCTAAATCATCAGCTTCCACATCAAATGTACGATCACCGATTGTTATTGTTGTACGTTTATCTAGATTTGCTGGGACTGCACTGTAATTAAATAGGAAGGATATCAAACAAATATATCTATATTATTCTAATAAATAATAATAATAACTGTTATTTTCAAATAGAAATAAGAAATATTCTAAGAAATAACTTACATTGGAGGTGCTTCATCTGAGACTTGTAATTTTAAATTTGGACGTTTTTTACGTGCCGCCATTATTATTGTAATTTTTGAATTTTATTTAATTTAAAATGGAACTATTCACACTAGGAACGTGATTTTTTTGCTTAAAATAATTTATATTTATTTTTATTTTAACTTGATTATGACCAAATCAGGAGACTTCATACCAGCAAAATCTGTGTAGGTTGAGTGAGTTTGGAATTATGACGTATAGAGGGCGCTAATTGATTCCAAGGCACATGTAGATTAGAATGGAAATTCAGTGTTGGTGCTTATGCAGGCTAGCGAATAGGATTTGTTAGCTTGAATCAAAGATTAGGTATTCTTAGATTGGAAAGTGTTCTTAGATTCCTCGCCACCGCAGTTAAATTCCATCGATAATTCAGCTGAACAAAAAAAGGCGTCGACAATCAAAATAATGGCGATCATTCATACTTCAAAACTCAGAATTTTCATTCTAGTTTATATATGCCTTGATTTATAGTAAAACTATCACTAATTGTAGCTTCAACGATTATTAAGGTAGGCTCACACTAGCTGTACTACTATTAAAGGTTCATAAATTATTTAAACCAGATTTCTATATTTTTAAATCTTAATTAATAAATTACATAATTAACTATAAAAACTCTTGTAAAGTTATTATAAAAAAATACAAATATTTAATTAATTGTAAGTAATGGCTTACTCAACACTTTTTTATTAAGTATTGATTTTAGTTTTTGTAATTTTGGTTTATTCTCTTTATTCTTATCATTTTTTTTACCTAGTGGTATAAACCTAGTTAATTCCATTCTTGTATTGATTGTTTGATAGAATTCTAACACATCCGGATTAGCCCAGACTTGTGATACTTTAAAATCGAGAATTCTTAATGTTTGTAAATTTTGTGCACGACTTAGTGCCACATATGCTTGACCAGCTTCAAACACTTTACTTAATGACATTTCAACACAATCTAATGTTAATCCTTGTGATTTATGTATCGAAAATGCCCATGCTAACTTTAATGGTATTTGTTTACGTATTAATGTGCTACCATTTGCCAGTTTTACATTCCAACGTTCTGGTTGCATCAAATATTCCTTATTACGAAACTGTACAATTGGTCGGTTGTCTTTAAAAGATTTCACAACACCTCTAGCACCATTTACCAGACCTAATGCGATATTAATATTCTTTAACAACATCACTTGAGCGCCAACCTAAAATAGAGAAATAATTAATTGGTTAATTAATTAAATAGGAAATTAGATTGAATTACTTTTAATTCTAGTCGTGTTGGTGCTGTAACTAATTGATCGATTTGTTTCGCATATCGATTATCAGAATCTTCAGCTGTAAAGATTCTCTTCTCGCCAGTTAAAGCTTCAAGTTTGGATTCATTAATCAAATTGGCATCTTGTGTATGTGAACATAATCGTGTCGCTAAAATACCATTATTCTCGATTTTCTGTTTGGATGTTGCCATTAATTTCTGTGCCATATAATCAGGAACTTGACCTAAACGGATATTATTTAAAATTTCAATAAATTCATCATCATTCTGTCGATAAACACGTTTCAATTCATAAATATCTTGTACACAATGATTCCATGCTTTTGTTTGAAAGCAAAATTTGATTTTTCTACGTTCCTTTGTAACTGGCGGTAATTGAAAGAAATCACCACATAATATTAATTGTATACCACCGAATGGTTTATCATTTCTACGTATTTTTCTAGCAACATATTCGATTTTTTCAAAATAATCCCCATCAACCATTGAGATTTCGTCAATAATTAAATGTTTACATTTACGCCACACTAGTATTGATGCTGATGAACGTGCAGCTAATTCAACACAACGTTCCAAATTCGATTTACCATCACCAATACCAGCAAATTGATGTAATGTTATACCACCGATCTGACAAGCTGCTACACCAGTTGAAGCGGTTGCTACTGTTACATCCGGTGGTAAAGCACCAATTATACGTCGTAACAGATAACTTTTACCAGTACCAGCACTACCAGTAAAGAAAATATTACGACCATTCAAACATGCTTCAAAGACTTCCTTTTGTTGTAAATCTAATGGTTCATTTGGTATTGGTGATGATGATGCTGCTGGTACTGTTGATGGATATAGTTTCTTAGCAGCTGGTGCTTTACCATTCCCATCTCGTTCATTCAATTTCCTTTTTCTACTGGATGGTGATGGTGTTGTTTCTGTGTTTCGTGAAACTTTCGCTTTAGCTGTATCAATCTCCAGTGCTGTTAATGGACTGATTTCTTCAAATTGTTTCGATTTATTGTTGTTTGATAATAATTGTGTACGTAATGATGTATTTAATTTATCACCACCGGTAGTTGTTTTTATAAAAACGGTACGTAAAAATGTAAATAATTGCCCGGGTGGTGCATTCGATATAAATAAATTACAAGAATTCTCTTGGAATTTTATTGAAGCTTTACCTTCATTCATAAACTTTTTGTGTACAGAAATATTTTTCAATTGTATTTTCAATGGTACAGTTTTCGGTGCAGTGATTTCAATAAAGATTTCACGTAAATTATTACGTATTAACCGGAAATTTGCTAGTTTATGTGAAACTCTACGTTGAACAATTCCTTGTGAATTTAACCACTCTAAATTAACACTACATGATAAGGAGCTTTCGTTTTCCATTATTTTGTTGGGAAAAATACCGGTTACAGTCAGAAATTTTATAAAATTCTTGAAAATAAACACTACATTTTTTTAACGGAACGTCAAAGGAACGCGCTAGAAGTTTTAGGTTAGAATTTTGAACGTGTCAATGAAATAGAAGTGTATAGAACGACTATTGGCCATATGGCCTTTGTATAAAAATTGTTACAGGTATGCAGGCTGCCATGACAGATTGTCTATCTTTGTTCAACTAATCGCCCCACCCTTTATGTTGTTCATCCTTGTTTTTTTTGGGGCGCCCCAAAATTGATAGAGATGGTGTTGTATATCGAGGTGGACCATATAAATCACTTTGGTATTTATTAATAAAGCCTTTATTTACAAGCGTAAATATAATCATTGACAGAATAAATGAGTGAATACTAATGTATGTATGTATAAGTAGGTATGAGTACGAATTCCATTAGCCAGCTTTATATAAAGCTGAGCAATGGTATAAGCCTGCGCTCTCGCGCCCTTCCTCCCTCGATGCTCGTTCATATAATATATAACATGACAGATGGGTATATATTGCTGTCGCACTTTGTTGTCCACTTTTTCAAAAGAACAACAGATGTCGGAACACACCTGCTTCAGTATTAAAAGTTTATGTGGTTGCCTACCAATGTGCGTATAATAAAATATTTTATACGTATTTATAAATTTTAAATGAAATTTTGCTTTAATTTGAATTTTATTAAGATTTCTTATCTTTTCTATACATGTTGTATGCAAGTACATTCATTTTAACTTCTAAACTGGGCAACTGGTAGTTATTCATAAGTTGCTCCGACAAGTTGTCGATTATTGCACAACTGCAGTCACTTTTATTACATATTGCTTTAAACATTATTATCTATTAAGTAAGTTTCCTCAAACAATATCCTTAATCTGTTTCAAATACAAATTGATTTCGAGTAAAACCGTCTAATTTGCATTTCCTCACGTATTTTATGCAACCACCAATATTTAGCAGGCTATTCTGTAAACAAACCCTCAACTGTAGATCTACAGCTTTGGTTGGTTTGTGTCTCGAATATCCAACATGTCTGCCGTCATACCTAAATCAGTTTTGGACAATAGTGAGCGTTCTATTCACTTCTATTTCATTGGAACGTGTCATTATATTGGACTAATTGTAGCTCCAAAAACAAACGCTTTCAATTATTACATTTATATATGTTGACGATAAACTAACCAATTAATATCTATATAATCATATATAAATATGACATTATTAAATTTAAATGTAATTTAATGACAAATTAATTATACTTTCTATATAGTTTTTTTCTGGTCTACAATTAGTTGCCGCCTAGTGACGCCACAACAAAGATAACTAGAGAAATCAAAATTGTAGCTGCGTTCGGGACGACAACTCTAAATGCTCCAAAGCATTGCGTCATTGTAATGGTACGTATATATAGCATCAGGGCCTCTAACAGCAAAATGTTAGCATTTTTGGTAGGAAAATACTGATAGATTCAAATTTGTTAAATCTCAACTCTATTGCTTTCGACGAGTACAGAAGGGTGCGAATAGTGCTGGTTCTTTACGCCCTAGCTCGCGAAGTCGTGCATACGGGGCGGGTATGTGCATTGGCAAAGATTAAATATGAACTTATACTCTTATACTCTTACCCTATTCACTCCTACGCCACGTGACGTCGCTGCAGCTGAAGCACCGACCTACCACTCAGCAACCGTCCCGAACGCACCTTGTCGTTGCTTACCACCGGTTACCACTGTTACCACAGGTGGCAAAATTTTGACAGCCACTTGACAGATAAAAGTAAGGTTAAATGAGCCACAGATATTTTTCAACATAAAAATATGAATAATAATTTAAAAAAAGAAATTCTTAAAGAAATTAATGAAAAATACGGTAAAGATTTATTAGATTTTGATAAATGTAAACAGATTTATCAAAATCTTTTAGACGAAAAGGCGAAAATCGAAGATCAAGTTAGTACATAGTCACTTTATTAAAAAAATTACCTAATTATAATTAATTTTATTATTAATTGTAGTTAAATTTACAAAATCCATCATCTAATATACAAAAGATTCTAAGTAATGCCGAAAAAGTTGTAGTAAATTGTGAAGATTCAATCAAACAATCTCAAATTGTTATCAATGAAGTTGAAGAGAATCTATCAAGTGTTGAAGATGTTCGTAGAGAATTAGAACAACATTTTGATAAATTATATGCATTAGAAACTGGTCTGCAATATATGAAAGTCATTAAACAAATTGAAGCATTAAGGTAAATTGCACTAAAAAATAACCAAACTTTTTGAATCAATAATTGATTGTTTTTCTTGTAGTGATGAACTTGAACGTGGCTATCGTAAAAAAGATGATGAACATTGTGTAACAATTTTTGCAAATTTATGTGAAATCAGTCGAAATTTAATCAATTTTCAAGCAAAAAATCTACGTAATCATTTAAAAGAGACGATACTCTTTTGGCACAATTTGTTGAAAACCAAATTGGCAAAGTAATTAGATTTTTATGTTTAAATTTATATATACTTTATTATTATTATTGTTTGTTTTTAGTGATTTTGATGAAGTATTGAAAGCAATCAAATGGCCATTTGTTAATACAAATTTTAGTTTACAACTACCAAATCAAAATGATATACAAAAATTACAAATAATTACTGAATATTTATTACAAATTGAATTACCAAATGAAGTAATTGATCCAACAACAACAACAATTGATTTTCCACAACTATCATTACCAATAAATTTATTAACTTTACCATTACGTAAAAGATTTTTATATCATTTTTATGGTAATCGTCAAACAAATCGTGTTGATAAACCGGAATGGTATTTCACACAAATATTAACATGGATTCGTGATCATACTGATTTTGTTATCAAATGGATACAACCAATTATTGATAAATTGGGACTTCATCATATAGATGCTAAAGTATAGCCCTCCCTTTATGTGTAAAATTATAATTTTTTGATTTATTTGGCAAATTTCAGCTTGAATTTATTTGTGGTCTTGTCCAATTAACTGTTGAAAAATTTAATTCCGATTTACCATCAATACAGTTTGATGATTATACGTTTTCACATTCAATAGATGAAGCTTTAAGTTTTTATAAAGAATTACGTGAAACTTACAGTTATCCAGCAAATCAACCTAGTATTTTAATTGTTCTAACACAACCGAAAGTCTTAATGAAATGGATGACAATGGAGAAGAAATGTATGTTTGTTTTCCTAATTTATTATAAATACAGTATGATCTACAAAATCTATAGTCAAGTGTCTCGGGATAAACGTATGTCCTTGTGTACATATTGATTCAGATAGTTGAAGCAGTAGTGCCATCTATACGAATTTTATGATAACCAACCTCGAGAAGAGACCTCCAAAGCGGCACTGGGCGTTGTTCGCATAGCACCCGCAAC
Organism: Iselma pallidipennis; assembly: GCA_037464855.1. Taxonomy (NCBI): domain Eukaryota; kingdom Metazoa; phylum Arthropoda; class Insecta; order Coleoptera; family Meloidae; genus Iselma; species Iselma pallidipennis. Next base: position 1,742 of record JAZBHA010000838.1, on the reverse strand, counting down.
GGAGAGGCAAGCACCCGCTTTAGTAGCAAACGGTGAAGTGTAGACATACGTTCCTTACGTCATTTGAAGTCACTTGACTAGAAATTTTGTAGATCTCACTGTATAATAGGATAATTCTTAACAAATTTATGGAAATTTTTAGTTGCAACTGAGAAAATGGATGCAATGTTATCATCAATAGATATCGATCCATTTGAATCGATAACATCCGATGATGATATAAAAATTACAACATGTTCAGAAGCTTTTATTATTTTATTACAAACAATAACGGATCGTTATGAATGTTTACCACAACCTGGTCATCGTTTACAATTTCTTGAATTACAATTAGAATTGTTAGATGATTTTCGTATTCGATTATTACAAATTATTAATGCTGAACAAGAGAATATTATTGAATCAAAAATACCAATGATAGCAAATACGATTTTCTATATTGAAAATGTTTTAATTGATTGGGGATCAATGTTGGTAATTAATTTTCTAATTAATTCGTCAATTAATTAATTAATTAATTATTGATTTTTTTATTAATATTTTAGCATTATTTAAATCTATATTATTATAAAAATCAATTAGACAATATTGAATTGGAGAAATTCGATTATAATGATTTAGATAATATAGAGAATGATACAGTTTTTGCTGAAACTTTATCGTTATATCGTCGATTACGTTCTGATATCTTAACAAATCTCTCCGAAACTGTCTTATATGAAATAAAACATCGAAGTAAATCATATCGACGTGAACGATGGTTTTGTATGGAAGTGAATAAGAATTTCCAATCATTATCATTAACACCAAGTGCCTGTTTAATGTTTGAAATCATTTCGAAACGTTTACATCAATTACAAAAGACTTTAACACAAAAACTATTTACAATAGTATGGCATACAATTGCACAATATATCGATGATTATCTATTTGAAAATTTAATATTGGATAGTCGATTCAATGATGGTGGTGCATTACAATTAAATTACGATATAACACGGAATTTGTGTCCATTATTTTCACAATTTACTGAAAGACCTGAAAGTTATTTTCCACAGTATGTTTGAATGTGTGTTTCTTTACCGTTTTTTTTTTTGCTAATTTTTCCCTCTTTAACTTGTAGATTAATTGAATCATGTGTTTTATTGAATTTAGCAAAAGGTTCAGCTCTATTATTGCGTGAAACATTGCTAGCCTTAGAAGGTGCTGAAGGTGTTGAAGATACCAGACAGATAACATTACGTGAAATTGGTGTTTATAATTTTACACCGAAAATGGCAGTTCAAGTATTAAATCAACGTGCTGATATTACTGTTAATCGGATTAATGTTGATTGAATTTTTTTAATAATTTATCTTTTTGTTATGTATTTTGTATAAAAGGTTATTAAATTTTTTTTAAAATTTTAATTTACTTTGTATTTCCCGCCTAAACTTCTGATTGTGTGTGGATTTCGTTGATATATTGGGTATACTCTATTTATTCAGGATGAGCTGATCGGTCATCGGTGTACCAACCAAAATTCTGATATTTGTGGAAGACGGGCGGTCAGTAGTTAAGGTAGTTACGCATTCACCTCACCAATGGTGTGTTTTGGTGCACTGGACAATGAAGAAGCCCCCTACCTTCACGTTGTACATTTTTGTCACTTCCAAATATTCGTGAAAAAATGATGGTTACGCCGATAGAAATAATCATATCTTCGTCGATCCTATATGGATTTCAACAAGGTTTTCACAGTT
>JAZBHA010000837.1:0-40333 GCA_037464855.1 Iselma pallidipennis | reverse complement strand
CAATTCGTTTTATCCGTCACGATTTTCTTCTTTCAAATATTTCAATTGAATAAAGCAAAACAAGTCATTACAATAACTAATGAAAATATGCTACGGTTGTTGTTTATTTATTATAAGGACTGTTTTAAACTCTAGTCGCACTAAAGTTATAATTACAATTTAGTTTATTGTAATTTAATGCATTGTATGTTGAATTACTTGGACGAGCCTTACAGCACCTTTTTACAGATTTTGACTGGCAAAAACATCAGTGAAAACACAACTTTATGGCGTTTCTCGTTTTGTAATCATTCATTTTTTTAGCTAATTCAAGTAAGCAAATCAACTAATAGGGATAATAGGAAAACTATTATTTACCAAAAAACATAGCTCTTTTCTTGGGGATCGGTCCCACCCCGCCCTAACCGAAGTAAAGTCATATCCATAATACGTGCAGCATTGGTGTGGGGCCAGCTTTAGGCATAAACTCTATTACAGTAAAAGCTCTGTTGAGCAGACAGTTACGGGGCAGAAAAAATTGTCCGCTTAAGCGACGTGTCCGTTCAAGGGAGGGACTGGTGAAAAAGTAGTTAGTTGTACATCTTAAAGTATTATATATTGGTATTCTATCTAAACTTTATTTATATTACTCACTTGACAAAAAAATCATCTGAAACAATATCTTTGTTTTCTGAGTTTTGCCCACTTTAAGCTATTCGGCTAATTCACGAACACTAAACCAATTTTTTCGGCAAACTCTATGATTTCTATTTTTTCACGTAACATTAAAAATTTTCTTTCTAATGACATTTTCACCGATTTAAAATACATGTTAATTCGAAGCAACTGTTTTTATTTGTCTTTTTTAGTAGGTACTGTATTTTGGTTGTGTAAGTTACTTTTTCAACAGAGACAGATACCTACGTAATATTTTTCATTAATCAACGCTCTCTATTGAGCCATAAGTCCAAGAAGTGCGGTTGGAGTCATTGCTAAATTAAACTGTACTCGCACTTACTCCAAAAAACAGAAGTATATAACATATATTGTATGATATATATAATATTTTGATATCTGCTTTGTGTCCGTTATCGAGAGGTGAATTTCTACACAAAGTATACATATAGAGCGTCCTTTCAAAAGAGGTTTCACTTTATGCTCTAACCATGAAGGATATTCGGGGAATCAGAAACTGTCCGTTGTGGAGAGGTGTCCGCCTAAGTGACGTGTCCGCTGAGGGAGGTTTCACTGTATATGTCTGACTTCCACCATGAAACCACCCGACTTAATATATCAATATATATTAACAGAAACTCATAAACGGCGTAATTAGATATAATTATAATTATTATTGACAAATGTATTGACTCAGTTCCCACTCGGGGCCTGTAGACTTTTTCGGATGCATTTAACGGTGATAGGCTTTGAGTCAATACATTTGTCAATAATAATTATAATTATATTAGAGATTCTGGTTTATGTATTATAGTGATTCTTGTTCTTATTAGTTGTAGTTTTTGATTAGCTTAAGATATACCTATGTATTTATAAAAAAGTGGAGATGTTGTATGATAGATATATGTCATACACACATCATTGTTAGATGGTAGTGGGGACAGCTTACATGTAAGCATGTGTATTCAATAGAGTCAGTAATAAAGCATTGTTCTACATTGACATATTGCAGTGGATTTGTGATGAAAGTGAGAATTTAAAGAAAACAATGAAGGGCTTCTGTATTTTTGCTAATATTAAACCTACATTCAGACATTCTTCACGCCGCTAGTGTAGGCCAAAACTCGAATTTATCCGATTGTTTAACAAAAGTACACGATCATATTCAAAATATGCGCCAGTCTGGTTTTCCTTACAACGGACGAATAATATTTATGTATGTGAATGTCTATTTTCAGTTATACTTATACTGATATGTAAAACTAGATCTGCAAAATACCCAGCTCAGGTAAAGTCATATCGCTATATCACTGTTGCTTACATAATCTAGGTTATTGAGTTGTAAACGCTAAATTTTGCCTAGATTGTGATACGCTACACATGCATACTATGTTTACTACAATTTACATCGACAGTTTTTCGTGTTGAGGTTAAAGTTTTTATAATAATTAGGTGTACGTTTAAAACAGAGCGTTGAAGACATGTAAGGATCTGCTAAAATTAGTTACAACTATAATTACAATCCAGCTAATGTAATTTTTACCTAATGTAATGTAATAATTTAATATCCTACAATGGTTTAATTGTTACTGAGTTGCAGCACTTTTGCTTTAGGAGTTGCACTGGCGTTGAGCACTAGCGATCACTAGGTAGCTGTATTTATAAATCATTAACAATAAAGTTAGTTGAAAAATCCATACTGCTTGTTTTCGTTTCACCACTTCCAAAGGACTAAAATGTAAAGCCCGTTGTTGAAAATCACATAAGAAGACAGTATAATTTTCAAGTATAGTCGACTTGGCGAATTTGTGCCGGGTTTTGGTTATTTCTCATGATGACACCAATGTAAATTACAATTACCGAATTATGAATCACTTTACTAGATTCATCAACAAAGAATCTGCAAAACACTGATAGATTCGTGTAAATACACAATAAAAGATGAATAATTGAAAGGACACAAGTGCTACAACCGGAATTGTCGTCAAAAACTTCATAAAACGCTGCAAGGCTCGTTCATATACTTATGAACGAGCCTGAACGAGTACATGAAAGATTGATTTCTACACGAAACTTAGAAGGCTGTTGAATTTATATCGGTCCTTTGCATTTTTTATACTGCAACAGTATGCACGTTTCGTGCAACAGTATGCACTTCATTAGGACACGTAATATGGATTATGTCTCGCTCGGATGCAACAAACAAAAATGGATTATAAACGTAAAATTGTAATTGACAGAACCCAAAAAACGTGGCAAGAGATTGACAACGACCACATAAAATGGTGCACAAATAGGATCCTATCAGGAAGAAAAATAACACTAGTTTACACAGTTTTTATACCAGAGGTGAAAGTTGTCAATTCATATGTATTTTGGGGTGCTAAATCCAGATCTGGTGTCAGAAAAAATTCATCACGTCTTATTTTAGAAATATTTAATTGATTTCACCAAATACAAAAAAATTGTTTCTACAAACGAAAAATTAGAAATGATTGATTTTACTTTTTTTTTATAATGTTCTGGATCCGTATCTCGTATAAGGGACCAACAATAATCCCTTAACATATTTTCATCCGAAAAACCTTTGTGACGATCTTCAAAACACTTTAAGTCTTGGTGAAACCGCTTACCCTGTTCGTCACTCATGCTACCCAAGTTTTCCGGGAAAAAATCAATATGTGAATGCAGGAAATGTATCTTCAGCGACATATTTACACCCATTCCATAGTAATTTTGTAAAAAGTCAGCAACAATTTCTTTATAGTTTTCGTTTCTGTTATTCCCCAAAAATCCTTCAACAGTCATTTTGAACGAGTTCCAAGCAGCCTTCTCTTTCACAGATAAGAGATTGTCAAACTGGCTGTCTTTCATAAGTTTACGAATCTGTGGACCAACAAAAAATCCTTCTTTTAGCTCGGCTTCCGTAATACGTGGAAACAAGTTTTGTAACAACCGAAAAGCAGGACTATTTTTATCTAATGCTTTTACAAAGTTTTTCATAAGTCCTAACTTAATGTGTAAAGGAGGGTGTAATGATTGTTGTTATGATTACAGCAACTATTTATTTAGTTAATTAACAACGATACAATATTAAGAACAACCATTAACGTATATACAGGAATGAATGAATCAGGAATGAATTGTTAATAATAATAATCTCTGAGCATGCGTAAGTCATGCCGATAATACAGGAAACTATTCTACCATTAATACCAATAGATGGCGTCGCTATTGATCTCTGTGACAGAGGCAAAATAATATTTTGTGGGTCTATCAATGATTGTTCTGCAATGTTCATTTGTCCAGAAATATATTCGTTTCGAATAGGCCATGTTTTCCTCACATAGTGATGTAGTCGAGCCCTGCTATCCCATAGACATAGAAATCAGGAATACTTAGTATAACCTCCTTGTAATCCTAGTAACAAACTGATTACTTTGAGATCTCCACACACTATCCAATTATGCTCCTCATATTTGATTAACTGAATTAATGTAGACATCGTCTGATACGTTTCTTTACTGTTCACAGCGTGACATATTGGTATAGATGGTTTGTTGTTTCCGTTACGAAGTAATACCGCTTTTAAAATGTATTTTGAAGAGTCGATGAATAAACGCCATTCTCTCGGATCATATATATAACAACACAACAAAAGTAACCTCTAGACCCAAGATTGAATAAAAGAGCTCAACAAAGCGAACACAGTAAAATATTAAAGCTAAACTACTTTCTGTGATATGTATAGTGGATACAAATTCTCATGGACCTGCGCCAACGAGCCAAAATTCGTCAAGAATCTGTATACTACTCGTTGCAATATTATATCTCGTGCTACCGCCGTGCTGGAATGTCATAGTTGAAGTATTGGTCAATGTTTTTAGATTATACAGTAAAACACCAGATTTCATATCCACTCTTGGAATTTTGCTCCGACTTCGCGCAATAATACGTCACATTCATGCATTACCCGCAAAAGTTTAAAGTCCTAGACTGAACTATTTCGCAGTCTGTGCTGGGAGACTATAAAGGTAAAGACTAGTGTTTTTGGAATCCTCTTTTCTAGACCTTTAATCTGCCTGATACGTTACTAGATGGGTTTCAAAGATTTTATTTTTTGTAAAGGTAACAAAACTTGGCCCAAAATCCGCCATTTCGAATTATTCCACACAGGGCCGGAGGAACACAGTAAGCAGGGGATGCTGGGCATAAAGTCGCCAACGGTAAGGGCACCTCGGACGGAACAGTAGTCCAACAAATAAATATTAAATTAACATGAATTTGATAATGCTAAACATTATAATGACAATAAGTCTAGGGCGCCATATAAATTCATGCATAAGGGCGCCAACCACCCTTGCGCCGGCCCTGCTTCCACGTTGCATAGAACCAGCGTCATTCGCGACATCATCACGAATCTAACAATATCTCGTTTATCAAAATCGGTTGCGCCGTTTACCTAAGCTTTGCAAGGGAATGAAGCAACGGGCAGTGAAAAACATTACCCTCCTTTGCGAGCAGGGTCGGGGTGAAAAATGTGACGTGACAGAAACGTTCTAACTACAGTTATAAGTTCCTAGGAGGTAATTAAACAGAAAAATACTATTTTGATGTATGGTATATGGAAAAAGTCAAAATTTGTAAACCAGTGTAATGGTACGTATTTCAAATTAAAAAACGAGAAAGCATCTATTATTTTAAAATCATTTTACAAACTCGATCGATCCCTCCTCTATCACTGAAGTTAACAGTACTATTTATTACTATTCTTGTTAGATTTATTTATCATATTATTGATTAACTTTGCTGAATAATTACTAGCCCTTAATAGTTTTTTCTTTGACGATATTGTCAATATCGAGTAGGTTTTTGATTACACTGATTGTAAGTTTTTGGTTCCGTTTGTGATAAAAATGGAAATTCAATATATGAATGGAACTATGTCCAGGACACAGCTGACGTGGCTTACAGATGTAGGTTTCATATTTAATTACAAACATTAATACAGAAATTATTGGAATTGATCCTATTAATGGAATTAATAAGGAATAATTTCATGTAATTGCTATTCCTACGAGAAACAAATGCTGTACATCAGTATATTAATTATGCCCCTTCAATATCTAATCACTTGGCTCTTCAACAAACATTAGAGATAATGCGAACAAAGTTGACATATGTTCTTTAAGTTCAGTTGAGTGAATTCTTTTAGTGAGTGAAGATGAAATTCAAAAAGTCGAGGAACTTTCAAAGTTATATTTTAAAGAAAATATTTTCAAAGTGAGTGAACATTTTTCTTTTTTAGGAACTGATGATCCATTCTATTGGTCACGTCTCATATTCTATGAAAAAATCTTTAGAAGACCAGTAGTTAAATGTCTGTTATCTCTGACGTTCCTTTTGCATTTTACGGTAACAACGGCCTTCGTTATTGAAGTAATTGCTACATTCGATTCCAATTTAGTAACTCATTATGGACCATTTATACTAATGTTTGTTACGGTTAATTTTATAATAGGTTTTTTTTTCAATGAGAACATCAAAATAACGCTTTTTTACAGGGTCAAGCTCAAACCGTAATGTTTCTCACTCTTGAGAAACCTATGTTGAAACTAATAGATGATGATATTTTCCCAAATTTATGGCCACCAGAAGATCATAACCCTGCCATATGGCAGTCGCTATTAAAAAGAGCTAAAATTGGACAAATATTTGCTGTAACAATTACACTAATTGCCTGCATTACAACAATATCGTTTTGGCCAATAATGGGTCAAAATGATAATATTTATTATGCGATATATTTATTTCGAAAAACTGGAATCCTAACCGATTTCTTATCTGTTTTATATTATTTAAGTCTTTTGCCTGCAACAGTCATGATGATGTGTGGTGTTTATGCGACAGCTTATGTTATTACATTTCAAACCGCACATATAAATACTCTTAATGAACTTCTTCAAGATTTGCCGAAAACACATCCGGAAGACGATTATGCTTTGATAAGAAATATTGATTTTCAAAAGAATATGTCAGAAAAACTTAAAGTCTGCATAGAAATGGATATAAATATCAGAAAGTATACAGCAAAGTTATTATTAAGGAGTGGATATTCATTTTCTGTAAGGAATGGTTGATGAAAGTAGAAACTCTTCATTGTACATACGTTAAAGCGCACAATAATGCTAAATCCTATTAGAAAAAAAAATCGCCGTCTATATGTTTTAATATTCACCTTACCTTTACCGCACTTCTGTTATGCTTGAAACAATATATGTACATGCTTATATACCAATACATTCATATCCAGTGTACAATTTTAAACAAACTTTTACACAGAATCGTTTATCTACAAGGAAGATCATTAATGTTAGTAAGTTTGAAGAAAGAATCGTTTATTCTACTTTTTTAACAAAATGTTTGAGTTTTTACGAGGGTTCCGTGAAACTTCAAAAAAGTTATTTGCATTTGAAGATGGATGGATATGAATATGCCGCTCTACAGTGAGATCTGCACAATTTATGGTCAAAGTGTGCGACGACAAACGTATATCCGCGCATGCGTGATAGTTCAGTTGCTTACTGAGCTAGAGTTATCTATACACATTCTACAGCACTTCAGTTTGTCAAAATAATTTCCGTATATTTAATAAAAATTCGACTTCCACTGTCACAATAAGCTTTAGTTAAACGCTTAATATTAATTTAGTGTACCAACAACACATAGCGATTTCAGCTTTTCAACAGTACGTCATTGACATTAACTTAAGTTAAAGTAACAAGCTAGTGAAACGCGATAAATTGTAAACATATGTGAGCGATAAATGTTATAGATCACACTGTACGGTCACCTATTCCGTAAACCATCGTTCTTTACAGGAAGCAAATTTCCACTTCCTAGTCATTATACTATGCTATATTTGTTTAAATATATTTGTTTTCAGGTCACAAAAGAAATTTAATAACTTAATACAGATTTCACTGATTGTTGTTATAGTTACAGCAGCCCTTGCATATCTTAGTGTCTCTTTCAATATAGCAACGGTAATTTTACATTTCACCTGGAAGTACGTAGTAAATTTTGAAATTCATTATTTTCAAGGGTCTTAAACTAATCAGTTACGGTCGTCTTACTGGTGTATGTATTTGTTATGTTATTATTACTTGTCTTGCTGGATATGTGGGACAGAAACTTACAGATAAGGTAAATTCAAGAAAATGCAGAAACCAATTTATAAATTTTAATGAAATTAATACTTATAGTCTGAATTGATTTATACGAATTTGATGAATTTAAACTGGACTTGTTTGAATTCAAGTAACCGAAAAATATACTTAATTTTTTTAACATATACGTTACGACCGCTTGTTGTTGAAGTGCCTGGACTGATGACTGGTGACTATAAATTTGGCGTAAAGGTATGGTGTATATATATATATATATATATATATATATATATATATGTATATGTAGTTAGCTAATTCTTATATTATACATTCTAGTTGTTTCAATTCTTTCTATCCGTCACAATATTCTTCTTTCAAATATTTCAATTGAATAAACCAAAATAAGTTATATTAATTTATAGTTGAGAAGAACATAGAATAGTTGTTGTTGATTTATTATAAGGATAGTCCACGATAGCTATAGTTCAATGTTGCATTTAATCGCACAGTGGGTTCACATTTATGTAGCAACGCATGCACAGTTTCCGCAATTATTTCAAACGTTTGATGGAGATCTCTAGGTATATCGGTGTATGTATAGTAAACTTGGTGTTTCGAGGCAACCCTAAATATGAAGACACAATGCAACACAAGAAATGACAAATGTTTGACAAGTGATATGTGTAGAGTAACGTTCCTTATTTGTTGAAAGTAGGCAAAAGTGTACGCCCATTCTTTGTCATTGCAAGCACATCTGCGTCAACTCTCGCCTCGGTTAGATGATCCAACAATAGCTACATATAAGTTCGAAACTCAATAACCAGTATGTTAGGTAACTGTTCAAAGTAAGCAAACGCAAACTGGCGCACTCTGTATATGTAGTCGATAGATTTCGAAAAATATTTCAGGATAAGTCGGATAAAAGTTTTAGTAGCAGCACGATGTCTATCTAACGTACATATCTCTGAAAGCATAACTTAATACCGTTGTCATAAAGGAACGCTACTGGAATTTTCTCTTTTCTCTTCAGTCACTTCTACTGTCGTTGGGCAGCCGATGGTTGGTTTTTCTTACGCTGAACAAGTAATAGATTATGTAAGCAGCAGAGATGTGAGGAGCGGAGATTACTTGAGCCGCTTCTTTGCTGTCCTAGCATTAGCTACACATAAGTATATCATAAGTATTATTAAAAACACATAAAGTGTATCCACATATTGCGCGTATTTCTACGAGAACTCGTATTTATCCGTTCCCACTAGGTGGGGAAATAGCCAAAGTCTAGTATTTGGAAGTAGCTGTGAGGCATGCTTTATCAACCTCGTATTTTTAGCCGCAGATATTGGGTTTGCTATCCATAAACTATTTCTCTTGACGCGTACAGATACAAGGCAATAAGAGCAACATGTGAATACCCTTATAGATATACACATACACTGTTTTAAAAGCAGACGTTAGCAGACTAAAATGCACATTTTAATATAATTGCTACACAGCCACTGTATTAAAATGCAATTGAAAGGCTAAAAATGTGATACAACCGAGAAGTTGAAGCACAAACATCGACGAAGTTGAAATCTATTAGAAAAATTAACTAGAAAATATGTCTTGATAGTTGTAAGAAACATATAATATCATAAGATAATATCCAATCAGGACAAAATAAATGTTAATGCTTAATTGCATATTCTATGTTTTATTTGTTGATTAGATTAGGATATGTAATTGCACAATGTATCAATAAATTTTATTAAGCCTAAAATTAGTGTTTCATTGCAACTGGTTTGTTACACCAAGAAAATTTCCAAGAGAAATTGTGGAGGCGCCAGAGAAAAGTCTCATATTTCAATTAAATCTTTGTGTAGTTGAAGACGATTTTGCGAAGAATTTGATAACAAATCAAGTAGTGGAAACCTCAGTTCGACAGCCTTCGTAGTTTTTCAATTATTTATTTACAAAATTCCCTACAAAATGGTGAAGGCGCCGGGACAAGTTCGTATATTTCAGTCAATTTTTTATGTATTTGAATAAACTGTACAGCAGTTTGTAGCAAATTTTATCCCCAATCTAGTCATGAGAGCTGTAATACGATATTGTCTGTGGTTTTTTAATTATTCAAGAATAAACTCTAGCGTAACAATGTTTCCAAAACAAGCTACCATCCTCAAAAATGGTTTGTGATCCACTGTACCTAATCTATTTACAACTTCTAAAGCTTTCTTTTTTATGGACCTTCTCCATATACACCTTGACTTGTAAAGTTTCCGTTACCGAAAATGTCTTACAATTACAAACTGATAGATGCACATTCATTCACCCTATACAGTAAATATTTTGTGCAATCTTCATCAACACATATTGTAAGATTTGTACAAAAGAAGTGATAAGTTGCTTGTAGAAATTGAGACCCACATATTCAACTCCTTGTGCAACATTACGCTATTGTGCCAAAATATCGAATCGCGTTTGATTTGGTGCATCCAACATTGTTTTACGAAATGATTGGCCGTACATTCACCCTTAAAGTTCACTTATAAACAATGTTGAATAATAATGGACGTGTTCAGCAATGGTCAGCAGCTGGCAACGGTAACAGAAATCGCGTTACTGGACACATCGGTTTCTGGAAACAGATAATTTACAAGTGTTTCACACAGCAAATACCCTGTATATTCGTTCTGGTTTGACACTCAAACTAGTTATTTGCTAATATTCCTGAAAAATGTGAAAAATGTGAATGTGGCCTTAAAAAACTGCAACAAAAAACGGTAAGTAAATTAGTTAGAATAAACTAGAAAGTTGAGGGAAAACCTGTGTAGAAGTTTGCATTGTGATAAGCAGGAACTGTCCAGCCGTAACTGAAATCTGCTTCTGTGAAATTTGCATTATTATTATTAGTTGTTTGCGTATTGATAAATCTGGACAGTTGTACCAATTTGAGGCATAAATAGAGGAAATTGTTCTAGAAGACTGAATTACCATAAAAAATTGTTTTTATTGAAGAATAATTAAAAAAAGAAAGATTTTACCTCTTGATGCTGGCCAACAATGCAATATTACAATTATAATTGTTATACCTATTGTAGAGACTATCATTCGAATTGAAGTCACACCAGTAGGCCTAAAATGTGTAGAAATTTATTATTTGAACAAAGAAACGTGATCAAATTCTACTTACTGCTGTGATAATTATAACACTTCTGAAACCATAGCTATAGTTAAAAGACACATTTCAAATAAAGCATTAGTTTGATTAAAACTATTGAACGTTTTCATAAAGTTCAACAAAAAACTATGCTGTTCGACACACGTTTTAATTACTGTTCGACAATTTGAATCAAACTTTATTGATTCCAATTTGTCGTTCAATATTCTAAATTGCAATGTCAATAAACTAATTAATGAAAATGTAAAAATATTGAATGCACTTTGAATCGTTATCGATACGGTAAAAACTATTGAATTGCAAATGTAGAATAAGAGATTAGGTAGAAATTCTGGCACGTAACAGACTATTGGTGCATCACCTGATATTATTGGACGCGAAATAAAAAAGATCTCAGCAAACACAATTAGTGTAATGTAAATTTTGATGGTTTTCTCATAAAATTCAACCTGTTTCTGGTATTTGATTTCATGTTGACATGACCAAAACTGTTCAAGATTCTGTACCAAACATCTTGCCATATCTTTATTGAAAATCAAAGTCAATACTTTAAGAGCCGGCTGAAAAATATATAGGTATAAGAAAGTAATCTATAAAAATACAAGATTATTTTGTTATTACCATCCATACAATTACAACAGACTCCATTGTATCAGAAAACACAGATATATCAATCTTTCGATATAAAATACGAAGCAATATTAAATACGACATCAAACTATACATAATAAAAATAGTAGTTATTCTCAATTTCTTATATTTTCTCAAGGGGTTTATGCCTAAGATGCCCAAAGGCAATAAGCCGAAATTAATAATTTCCTTGTCATCAGTCATCTTCTGGGGCACGCCTGAAACTACACTAACACTGTATATCGACTCTAACAGACGTTATATACATACCATTAATTGAATAATAATGAACTATTGTTCCTGAAAAGATAAATCTATTATTGGGGTTTCATTGAGTTGATCAAGCAAACGGATGCTGATGCTCGGAATTTAAATATTTCAGAACTAAGTAGTAAGTATTAATATTTTATTGAGCTTTACCTGTCAAACCTCATTTTACATTTTTCCCCTTTTCCTTAAAAAAAGAACGATGATTAAATATGCAGTTCATGCCAGTTACGCGACCGAGGTGATCTGTATATTGATAATACATTTCAGGAGGGCTGCATACTATTGCTTGCTCCAATTAGTGTAAAAAGTGCAAAAATGAAGCATCAGTGTAATCTTCTTTCCACGAGGTACTTTAACTAAAGTGTCCCGTCCTTTTTTTTTTAATTGACTGATATTGAATTTTTTGATCATCTCCATCTCGAGAAGTTCTACAGTATATCCACAGTAGAGTTTCAAAATAACGCTACCCTCAAGGAGATTGTCGGTGGCGTTATTTTAACTTTTCTGTTATTTTGGTAGTTTGTTTTGTTTACAGTATCAGTTGCACATTTCTTGCTTGTAGGGTTGTTTGATTAAGTAGTGTATTTCAATTGGTTCTTGAGTATGATGAGAGGATTTTTAGCAGATTATGTTCCATAATGGATTGATAAAAATAGGGAGAGAGGCGATAGAAGAGAAATTCACATAAAGACCTCACATGATTTAAGGATGACGCTGGGCGAAATAGTTTAAGAACATGACAGGAAAGCATAAAGATTGCACATCACATGATAAAGAAATTAAATACCAGTTCAGCCTCCAACAGTGCATCAAATACTATTGTTGATGAAACCACCCCAGATTTCAAGAGAAAAAAAAAACAATATTATGCAACCTGTGTACGGAATATCATACTTTAAGTGCTGCTAGTGTAAATTGAAAACAACACTGGTTTGAAGGTAGAAGCTGTATCGTGCTAGTAAAATTAGCAAAAATCTGTGACGGAAAACGGTTGGAATTCTTCTGGAGGTTTTAGCAATAAACTTTTTAATTCTAAACGAGGATTTAGTCTTAAAATACAAGGACGCATATGTCAGCACCAAGCCAAAGAAACTGTTCTACAAACAAACAATGCGTCTATATTATCTGGTTATCTTCAATTATAACTTCGTCTAGATGATAATCGGCAATCGTTAATTTTGAACGCCTCATTTAAATGCGAAAAGATCAAGACAATGTAAAATTCTTACCTCAGGACATGAAGTCAACTTAATAAAAATTATATTTTTTGTTAATTTTATAAAGCCTTTATTTATTTTTGTGATTATCGCATATAACAAAATTGAAAACTAACTCCAATATAATAAGAATTGTAGAATTTGCAAAATTAAACAAGTCACTTACTCATATTACTGAAAAATGTAAAAAATGTGTACGTAGCTTTAAAAATCTGTAAAAAAAACAACAAAACAAACATACAAAATCAATACTAGTGAATAGTTATAAAAGAAACTGTTAAAACCTGTGTAGAAGTCTGCATTGTGATTAACAAAAATTTCCCGGCTGCAACTGAAGTCTCCTTCTGTGCCATTTGCATCATAATTACTAATTGTTTCCGTACTGATAAATCTCGACAATTATACCAATTTGAATCATAAATGGCGGCCACTGTTCTAGACGCCTAAAATTTTGTTAATAACTGTTCTTTGTTGTTTTTCTATAAATAAAACAACAATTAAAAACAAAATTTACCTCTTGTGCTAGTTGTGATGCTGGCCAACAATGCAACATTACAAGAATAGTTGCGATACATATTATAGCTACTATCATTCGAATTGAATTCACACCAATAGGCCTGAAATATTGCAAATTGATTATTCTGTTTACGAAAGAAATCATAAAATTCTATTTACTGTCTTGATAATTGTAAAAGTTCCGAAAGCATTGTTGCTATAAGAAGAAACAGTTCTAATAAAATATTAACTTGATTGAAAGTGTTAAAAGTCTTCAAAAAATTCAACAAAAAATTATGGTGTTCAATACATGTCTGAATTGTTGATTGATAATTCAATTCAAATTCCATTAATTGTAATCTGTCATTCAGTATTCTAAATTGCAACGTCAACAAACTTATCAATGAAAACGTGAAAATACTGAATACACCTTCGATAATTATGGATGCTGTATAAACTAGCGAATCGTAGATATAAAATAATGGATAAGGCAGAAAGTCGGGAACATAACAAACTACTGCTAGATCACCTGAGACCAATGGACGTAAAAGGAAAAAGAAATCAGCAAGTGCTAAAAGTTTAGCGAAAATTCTGATAACATTCTCATAAAACCCAAGTTGTTCACGATATTTCATTTCAATTTCATTGGTTTCATGCTTGTATGACCAGAATGATTCAAGATTTCCTATCAATAATTTCGCTTGGTCTTTGTTGATAATTAAAGTCAACAACTTTAGGACTGGCTGAAAATAAACAACAAAATTAATAGAAATTTAACAATTTGCTGAACCAAAATCACCGTCCACACAGTTGCAAGAGCTTCCATAGTTTCAGAAAATAAAGATAAATCAAAGTTTTCAAATAGAACACGTAGCAATATGAGACACAACATTAAACTATACATAATAAAAATACTGACAATTTTCACTTTATTGTAGTTTTTCAATGGATTCATGCCTAAGATTTCCAACGGCAATAGACTGAAATTAATTATCTGTTTATAATCAATCATTTTTTATTCTGGTCGACGTCTAGATTCGAACTAACATCACAATCCTGGCCTGACAGCAAATACACACAAATGATTAATTAATAAATAACGAGAAATAGTTATTGAAAAAACCAACCTATTATTATTAGTTCTAATTGTTAGTTGAACTTGTAGATGATAACGCCCAACATGTTCGGTATTTTACAATTTAATTCCAAGACACGGTTATTAATATTTTATTGAAATATACCTGAATTGGTTCCTTTCAACTGTCGACGTTTTTTTTTCTCTATTTAAAACGACCAATTTCATAATAATTAAATATGCTGTTTGTGTCACCTAAAATGGAGTGTTGAGAGTATGCGTCGAGAATTGTGTGTGTAGCTTGATCATTATTTGTGAATTTAATAGACGTAGTACAACATCTTGAAGTAATCATAAAGTAACAAGTTCAACGGGAATCGGTCAAACAATTTATTTATTTATTATAATACTCCTAACTGTTTAGTAGAGAAAACTAAATTCTTTTCTTGCAGATTTTGCAGAAGCACATTCTCCAAAAAATCTGTGATTCTGTTATAACATTTGAATTTGTTTGTTTATTGATTGTAAGTATAATACACAAGTGAAATCTTATCAGTTGAATAAATCTTTCATCTGATTTCTTGTGCTTTATTGCAGATATAGTCACTGTTAACTGATTTTAGGACGACATATAATTATTATAGGTAAAGAGAAACTAAACTGTCTTGTATTGAAAGAAAATTAAATAGAAAGAAACGTATGGAATATATGTAACTTCTCAAGATCTCCGAAGGGTGTGTGAATATGGTGGAGGCGCCGGGAGATCCTATTGTCAAGGCACGACGTTCTTCAGCTGTAAATTTCTAGTAGCGTGCTTCGTCTCATTTTTTCAAAAACTACAAACAAAATCTGTATTTATATCGTTAGAAATACACATAAAAAAATATTATCAATTGTTTTGTGCATCTACTGTTATAATTTCTTGCATGATATTGTGCAATTATTATCAGTTTTATAACTTGATTATAATACCATATAAATGTCAGGAACAAGTTCGGTTTAATTCTTGAGTATCTTTCTGGAAAGTAGTGGTACCATATTCTCTAAACTTGACTAGTCAAATGGTATTTCGCTGGTCAAATAGATATTCCTGCTTCATACACTCAGCAGAGATGTGACATTCTGACAAGACTTGACTTGACTTAAAGTCGATTCATCCGTTTCACAAATTTGATGAACAGTTGCCTGCTATATAAACTATGGCGTTATTTTTTTTTGATGATTTTTATTTTAAGCTTAAGTTATTTGATACTTTTGCATTTGATTCAATAAGTGTTACTTGAAAATGTAAAAAGTCTCACCGGTAAATGAAAAGAAATATCAATTAGTTTCAGCAATCCAATCGAATAGTTTTCTCTTCTAATGAGTGTAGATGTAACTTGAAACAATCAAAGGCATCTTGAAGTGGTGATAAGGCAACACAATAATGGTAATGGTTTATTTATTTATTTAATGAAATAAAAGACTTAATTTCATATAATTTGCTTATTGGTAGTGCAGAAAACCAATTGAAGTCTTCATTAGTAGATTGTATAATCACTGATATCTATCCATTTATTACTCTTCTACAGGTTTTAAAGGACATGTTTTATAAAAAAAAAATGATTTTAGTTATAATTATAACAGAACTACCTACTTCTTGTGCTTTATTGCAGACAATTTCATCACTGATTCTAGGACGACATGAAATTCAAGTGTTTTATATTTCGAAAAATAGATTAATAAATAAATAAAACTCAAGAATCTGAATGTCCCAGGAGTGTATAGATATGGTGGAGGCGCCGGTCGATTCTACTTGTAAGACTCGTCATTTTTCACACCTAAATTGGTGTAGCAGCGAAAATTACAGAAAAGGATTTGCATGCTCCTTATTATCGAAAGTACACACAAAGTAAATTATTTGTTAGAAAGAATATTTAAGCGTTTCTCAGTTGTTTTGTCGGTACCAGATCGAACATTTCTCTTTCTTTTTGCTAAAGAAAGGTTAATAAGAGAACAAGAATAGGAATGATTCATGACAATAAATGAATCGTAACAACATTAACTACAGTTGAAATTCTAGAAGAGTTATGGGTTTCCTGAAAAGGCCCCATCGAAGAGATAGTATTCGGAAAGTTTGGTGAACGTGTAGATCGTTTTAAAATCGTTATATCCGTTGATGTCACTATATATACAGAGAAAAGGTGCATTAGAAAACAAAAATGTTATCAAGTATGTTGATGTACACGTGGAAATGGCTAAATTATAAGTAGTTTTGTTACTTAAATGAGGATACGTCAATAAACAAAAACAATAGAGAAGTTTCATTGTTTCAAGTACACAAAGTAAATCGGTCTCCAGTAAGTGAAAAATGTCAAGTACTTTTCCAATTGTAGTTAACGCAAAATTACTTTGCAATGTTTATTGTAATCAAATGAATGCGATTCAAATGTGCATACAATTGAATGACCTACACGTGCTAAATTTCCATTGATAAGAATTTGGTATAAAATGGGAAACTGTCAGTTACAACTTCCGTGTTCATAACTGAAGGGTGATATGAGTACAATTATCTACCTATCTTTGCTGATTTTCGGACCTTCTGGTGAGTTAAAAGTACTTCATCTGATTAAAAAAGAAATTTACATAACAAACAAAAAACAGCTCTAGCGGTTCCAACACAGACAACTGTTTTTAAAGAACTGGTTAGCGGGTTCGAAGGATTCATTCCTGTTGTACAAGACAATGGAGTAGTTAGAATAATCCCATACGAGGTATTCGATTGGGCAGACGATAAAGTATCTGCTGCTGAAGTTACATTATCCGATGTCACTTATTATCTTTATACACGGTCAAACCTAGATAAACCTTATAAAATAACTAATGGAGATGTAGCACAGTTGGAGCAATCACGGTTTAATTCTAGCAAACTTGTCGTTTTCATTTCGCATGGTTGGACAGGTAGTTATGATACTGAAACGGTGGTAGCTATTCGAAAAGCTATTTTGGAAATATATGATGTGAATGTGATAGCGATTGATTGGTCTGGACCAGCTGGTTCAATAATTTATCTACCATCAGCGAAAGCTGCTCCTGCTGTTGGTGAACGTGCTGCGAAATTTCTGGATGATATAGCCGACACATATAATTTACCAGGTCATCGTTTTGTATTAGTTGGATTTAGTCTCGGTGCACATGTTGTTGGACGTATTGGTGCAACAGTCAAGACACGTGTTGATGTCATAATTGGTTTAGATCCAGCTAGACCAGGTTTTAGCTTAAAGGATACAGATAATCGTCTAGATGAAAGCGATGCTGAATATGTACAAGTTATACATACGAATGGAGGTTATTTTGGATTTCGTGAGCGTATCGGTCATGTTGATTTTTTCGTAAATGGAGGTGATTCGCAACCTGGATGTGGACTGTTGGGTCGACGGGAGGATCCAAAGAATGCAACGGCCAAAGGTGGGTTATATCTGTAACGTAAAATCGGAACAATGGTTTTTATATCGATATCAGTAAGAATTAATGTCTTTTTGTATGTATTTAGGGGGTGTACCGGGAGTAATTATTGGAGGGATAATAGCTGAGAGAGTGCAGGCACATTCATGTTCACACTCGAGAGCTCCCGCATTATTCACCGAATCGATTAAACGTGACAAGTACCTTGTTGGACTCTTATGTACTAGCTATGATGATTATATAGCCAAAAGGTGTGCTAAAAATGATATAGCGATAATGGGAGACATTTTCCCTGATCAATTGTGAGTTTATTTAAATTTTCAAAAATACCGGCAATTGATAATAATTAACACAATTACAGAGCATACGGTACATATTATTTTGAAACAAATTCACAACCGCCCTATGGGAAAGGCACACATATACAAGGGTTGATGACTTTGTAAGTGTAAATATTCGGCAGTATTCTGTAGCAAGTTACCATCATCCTGGCATCATCACCACTGTCATCATATTCATCCACTTGCTTTTGAAAAATCTTGGGCATTGTCCACGAATGGACTACGACTTACCTGACTGACAACAATATTGGTAACTTACTTACAGAATACTAAAGTCGATTGAAACGTTGCTAGCAACACTACAGGTAGCTATCAACGAAACAGGGCTGGATAATGTTTCTAGTTTAAAAATATAATTTCATTTAATGGGAGAAGTTTGTGTTTCATTTAAATTTTAATTACCCCTTTACTAGTACTCAAAAAATATGGAAAATGGTACTGCTAGGTATATGCTGGTTTTTGAGCGAGTTTTCAGATTTGGCAGCTTTGTCTTAAGAGATTGTTACATCCAAACCTCGTTTTTCTTACTAATAGGCAAATTGACAACTAATCGTGTCGTTAGCGCCTCATACTTCCGAGTTAGTCTACACTAGGGCTGGGCGCGATCTTCGATATATCGATAAGAATATCGATATATCGATAATATCGTATATATAATATATTAGACCAAAATACAATATATGTTGTGTAATTGTCCACTAGTTTCTTTATTTGATATCCTTTACAAAACAATAATAAACAAATTGAACAAATTGAATAATTGAACGAATGAACGACCAGTGTCGACGTTATCAATGGAATTGTTTTTCTGTGTGTCTACTTGATTTTTCTTGCACCGTCTGGCCCCCATCATTCCTCCAGAACGACGACCACAATACTACAGTCACACACACTCAACAATACGGCCAATTTTGCTATTTTTCGCGTATTGTTTAGCGGAATCTCCTGTCGCATCCACTGCCTTTACACATTCCCCATTACCATACAACATTCCTATGAATTTTTCTTTTTACCGAAAACCATGGTCTCCCGGCGCCTCCACCATTTTTACGTACTCGTTTCCAACATACGGCACGACGAAATACAGAAAGTATTCAACTTTGGCATCACTGAGAAGTTTTCTTTTACTGAAACATAACGATACAATATTTCTATGAATTAGCAAGATTACTTTTGGTCACAAAACAACCTTCAATTTTTGAACTGAACAGAAGTATTACATAATACAATGGCGATTTAAAAAAAATTGTAGAAGAAAATAATATCGAAAAAATACGTTAAATTAAATACAAGTGAGTTTTCAGTATAAACGAATTCGATATAAACGTTATCTTTTGTAAGTGATTTTGATATAAGCGACCTTGGTACAAACGACATTTTTTTCTAAAGCACTGTTTATATAAGGAGCCAAAAACTTATAAAAAACTATAAAAAATGAATAAAAACGTATTGTCTCAATTCCCAGGCAAATAAAAAATTTATCACTGTTTTGTTTTTTGGCATTACTATCATTAGGAATTACGGAGATTTCGTACGGAGTTAAATGCCATCCACTTTGCAGATTCAATGTGTGTCCGTCCCCATACGTGATGAATTATTTCGTTACTCATCGGCTTATTTGCACAGTTGTTCAACAAATTGCGCAAAACTGGTAAACGGCCAGCATTAAATAGTTGTATAATACTAACGACTTCTTTGTAGGTAAATTAAACAATCCCACACAACTCAAATGAAATGACAGAATACAATGAGTACTCGTTTCGTTGAACGAATACCTATTTCACTTAAATACAAAATTTTCATACTCGTACTGTACAAGACATAGCAAAATAAACATAAATTTATCGTAATTTGCTCATATTTTACTTATATTGATAAATACATATTTTACTTCTATTTTACTCTAAAACCCTTTGAATTTAGTATAAATTTTGACTGCTCGAAGTAGTCTACAAACCATAGATTCAATCATCCTCATTATTTTATACTTAGTGTAATATAAGGTTTAAATAAAAATTATGCAAAGGATAAATAAACTATGCAACTATTATACCGCAAAAGGTGAAAAATATATACCTACTTATACGCAGCTTTAAAAACCTGTAAAAAAGTGTGTATAAACAAACAAATTAATTATAAATAAATTCGACTGAAGGAAGTTGACACGGAACCGGTGTAGAGGTTTGCACTGTGATAATGAAGAACTTTCTAGCTGCAACAGAAATCTCCTTCTGAACCATTTGCATTCAATTCAATTCACCTCTTATGCGAGTTGTGATGCTGGCCAACAGTGCAACATTACAACAATAGCTGCGATACATATTATAGCTACTAGCATTCGGGTTAAACTCAAGCTGATAGGTCTGAAATGTTGCAAATTGATTATTTCATTTACAAAAAATTGTTGCTGTAGATAGTAATTATATTTAACAGCAAGTTGGATAGGGCAAGATTTTGTCGCACGCGTCCAAGTTTAGAACACGAGCCGCGAACCGGGGAGAGTTCTAAAGGACAAGTGTGACAAAGGCCTTATCAAACGAGTTGTTTATATTCTTTTTTCTATTTTGCTCTTTTTATGTCTTTTAAAATTAAAAAATCGGCATGATATCAGACATCTATATTCAGGGAATTTAGTTGCAATTGGTCACACAGATATCGGTAGATACTGGAAACAAAGAAGGTGAGTTTAACAATTACTTGCGCCGGTACTTTAAAGAAAAAAATGCATTACTAATTACATAACAATTAGATTTTATAGCTCATAGTCAACAGCCTTGGTGAAATTCAGCGAAAATTAGAAAATATCGGGTTTAACTGAAACAATGTATTATAGTTTTTAAACCAAAGGCCCAGTATTGCGAGTTACACTGCGCTCTTCTTCAAGGCGAAATGTTTTATAATTTCTATACCTACAAATGTTTTTACAAATATCTTGAAATGCACCAGTAAAAATCGATAAGGCGAACAAATGAATAAAAGGAACATAAAATATGTAAATAATAATAATAATAATTTTTACACGCTACATAAAAATTAATGGTGTACATGCTGCATTATTGTTTGTGATTTTATCGTGTGATACCGTCGTTATTTACAAATTTTATGTTCCTTTTATTCTTTTGCTCGTCGTGTCGATGCATTCCATGATATTGGTAATAACATTTATATAACAATGGTACAACATTTTGCCTTGATGAACAGTACGGTGTAGGTCAAAACGTTGACGGTTTGTTTTAAAACTACAACAAATTGTTCCAGTAAAACCCGATAGTCTCTAATTTCAGTTGAATTCTGAAAAAACTTTTTACTGACACATTTTTCTGTTCGAATAACTCGTATAGTATAAATTGGAAAACGGCCAGTTGCAACTTCAGTGTTGATAACTAAAGGGTGATATGAAGACAATTATCTACCTATCTCTGATAATTTTCGGATCTTCTGGTAAGTTGAAAGTATTTCATCTGATTTAAGGGGAAATTTTAATGAAGAAGAAACAAAACAAAAAAAACTCTAGCGGTTCCAACACAGACATCTGTTTTGGAAGGATTCAGTAGCGAGTTCGGACGATTTGTTTCTGTTGTACAAGACAATGGAACAGTTAGAATAATTTCATACGGGGAATTCGATTGGGCTGGTATACCTGCTGCTGAAGTTAAACTATCTGATGTAACTTATTATCTTTACACACGATCAACACAAGCTAATCCTTATAAGATCACTAATGGAGATGTAGCACAATTGAAGCAATCACCCTTTGATCCTAGCAAACTTGTCGTTTTCATATCGCATGGTTGGACAGGTAGTTATAATGCCAAAACAGTGGTAGCTATTCGAAAAGCAATTTTGGAAATATATGATGTGAATGTGATAGCCATCGATTGGTCTGGACCAGCTGGCTCGTTAACTTATATACCATCAGCGAAAGCTGTACCTGCTGTTGGTGGAATTGCTGCGAAATTTCTGGATGATATAAGTGACATATACAATTTCTCAGGTCATCGTTTTGTATTAGTTGGATTTAGTCTTGGTGCACATGTTGTTGGACGTATCGGTGCAACAGTCAAGAAACGTATTAATATCATAATTGGTTTAGATCCAGCTAGACCAATCTTTAGCTTAAAAGATACAGATTATCGTCTAGATAGGAGTAATGCTGAATATGTACAAGTTATACATACGAGTGGGAATTCTTTAGGATTTCATGAGCCTATCGGTCATGCCGACTTTTTCGTGAATGGGGGTGAGTTGCAACCTGGATGTGGGCGGAAGGATCTAAAGAATACAACGGCTAGAGGTGGGTGGTATCCGTGACGGGAAATCAAAACCAAATATATGCAATACAATATTTTAATATGTCTATTTATATTTAGGGATTGTACCTTTACGATCTATTACAGAGAAAATACTGAAGAAAGTGCAAACAAATGCATGTGGACACTTGAGAGCCCCGGCATATTTCGCTGAATCGATTACACGTAAAAATTACCTTGTTGGACTCTTATGTAATAGTTATAAAGATTATTTAGCCAAAAAGTGTGCTCAAAATGATTTAAGAAGAATGGGAGACATCTTCCCTGATGTATCGTGAGTTTATTTAGATTTTTGGTGATACGGTCAATTGATCGTCAATATAATTATCACAATTACAGAGCATCTGGCACATATTACTTTGAAACAAATTTGCAAGCGCCCTACGGGAAAGGCACACGTATACAAGGGTTGATGTGAAGAGATTTTGTAAATGTCAATATTCGGCCGTATTCTGTAGCAACATGTTACAACCATCCTGTCCTTATCATAACGGTCATCATATTAATACACTTCCTCTTTTACTTACAGAATTCTAAAGCAGGGTGTAACTTCCTTAGCAACCTTGGAGGTAGCTATCAGCGAACCACGACCGTATTAGATGTCTAGTTTTAAAATATAATTTTATTTAATGCGACAAGCTTGTGTTTCACTGAAATTTTATTTATTATATATACCACGTTACTACTGCCATGCATAAACATAGGCATCTATATTGACATGCAGCTCGGATATAGTGGCAGTCAAAAAACATGGAGAATATAACTGCTGGGTATCTCCTGGATTTTGAGCGAGTTTATAGGTTCCGACAGTCTTGCCGTAATAACCAAGTTGTCGTTACATGAGATATCGTTATGACTAATCCATTGTTCTTACTGATAGGTAGGTATATTGGCAAGTAATCGTGTCGCTGATCAGAGTGCTGCTAGCGATCTTGGCTATGCTGAGTCACTTCACCATCAGCATTTATCGATAGCATTGGACTCTTATTTGGTAAAGGTACCTTCTCTGTCCAATTTTAGCTTTTTTTTGGACAATTTCAAATTTATAACCTGATTCTTGCTCAATTTATATAGGAATTTTCTGAATTTAATCCTTTCCCCTATAATCTGATTTTTTCGATTATCCTGTCCATGTTGGATAATCGGGACCCTATTGTGGGCCTCTTACGCCCAGTTTCACTGTACTACTTTTTCTAAGATTAAAGCGGGGTTAGGCTATTCGCTAAATTAAAATGGCGAATATCGTTTCAGCGCACTCTAACTCTGGATAACACTCGGGTACATCTAAGTCCTCGTTTTTGAGAGGTTAAATTTTTAACTGTGGATTAACTCTCTGTTTGACAATTGTGTTACCTAACCACTTTTACAAATAAATATTTTTACAAGCTATATGTATTTCAATATTACTCCACAAATCTTCTAATTATAATATATCTATATCGAATCTGTAATCATTTTTATTCCCAAATATTTTAATTTTTGTGTTTCTGATTCTGATTAACACCAATGATAATAAGGTCAATGAGTCCGGAGTATTTTCTCTAATATGTTAATAAAAAGTATTCCGTCTTGTTATTTTATTGGATGTACCTGTTACAAAAGCAACGGCTCTCATTTTTTGGGTTTTTCTAAACTTTTATAAAACCTCCTTCTCGGTTTAACCAACCGGTTTTTAAAATGCATTCTACAGTGTTGTCAACTATTTTTGAGTTAAACTGCAAACTGGCTAACTCGTGGTTGAAAATGTACGGTGAAAGGAAATTAAGAGCAAAACGGTGAAATCGGGCGTTACATGTTGTCGACCAGGTCTGTCGTTGCAAACTTTGAACAAATTGTTTATTATATTCCTAAATGATAATGCGATTAGAAATCCCATCAACCTTTCCTAGTACCAACAGCAACAACAGAGGCGACAAATAGCCTCACATCCCCAATTTCAGTGAAGCTGGGTGAATGTCCTGACTAAAGGACTGAGGAAAAGCTGCAGCAAAGCAGCGATCAACAGGTTAACCGTACCTTGAGTGGGTTGGGCATAAAAGATCTGAAGGCACGGCTGGGCGGTGTAGCCCGAAAGAGGTTGAAATTTCTCGTCAAACAGGGTCTGTGTAGAAGAAGCGAGGAGAAAGGCTGCCATGCCAAGCCTATCAATAACTATCCGACCAATCATCTGGCCCTTCATTAATGATGGTCTTTGAAAATTTCTTGAACTTCGGTAGTATAATGGGAGTATTTATTCCTCAAAGCTGCAGAGCAATTGATACCTCCCTATTTCTCCATTGTCCAGGTATGGCAAATCCGGTTGTTTCACTTTTATGATTCATAAAAATTGCGGAATAGTAATTGTCCAGTTAGCCGCTTTAAAATCGTTATATTTGTTGATGTCACTATATACAAAGAGAAGATGCCTTAGAAAACAAAAGTGTTAAACAGTATGTTAATGTACACGTGGAAAAATAATCTAATTGTAAGTAGCTTTGTTACGTCAATAGACGGAAACAGGTTCTACTGTACTCAAAGTAATGTACTGTACTGTAATGTACTCAAAGTAGATCTGTCGAAATGTCGAGTAGTTCTCCAATTGTCGTTACCGAAATTTTTTGCAATGAGTATGTAATTCAATTTATTTGGGAATTTTTTCAAGTTTTTCCAAAACTAAGGACACCTGATATACGAGTAGTTAGTTAATAACTGATAAACAAAAGTCCATATGGCGTTTACGACGGCTATTTGAAAATCGTAACAAGCCCATCGAATATACAAATTTTCAATGAAAACAATCATAGAGCAATTCAATAGAACCCTTATCATTTAAAATCCATCTCACCAACTACTGTAAATTACCGCAAAAGACATGGTCCACTGCCGGAATCGAATCCAGGCTTTCAACCGTTTACGCTATTAGTGTTCATTATGGTTATAGTGCTTGTATATTTGATAGGGCAGATATTATGGTAGAATTTACAGATTATTTGGTGCTGTATTAATTTGCGTTGCACAACTGTCCGGTGTCTTTAGTTGCTCTCCAATGTCGCATCAATTATGTATTAAATGTTTTGATATTTCGTTCCCTAAGCCAGGTAGCCGCAGTCCGAATTGGAAAGTTGTACTGACAAGCTAGACATGTATCAATTTTTGAGCTTATTTCCGTATTTGCCTATATGACTAATTTTTTTGGAAGACGGGTAGAAAATACAGTGACTTAACTAGTAAGATAGCAAATACTAGAAAAATTAATATCCGGTTGCAAATTCTAACAACATCAGGCTAAATATTAGACGAGCTACTGAATTTTGGCAGAGAATGAGCCAGTCGGGCATTAGATACGTTGTAAAATTTGCTTTGAAATCATTTTTTATGGAACTGTAGAATCAGCTCCAATAAAATGTTTTGAATACGTTTTAGTTGAAAGGGGTTCTAATAATGAACAAAACAAACAAACCTAATGAAACAACTAGAAATCTCAATTATTTTATAGATTATCAATTTCCTCTAATAAATACAAGATCTAAATTTCCATTGATAAGAGAGTGGTATAAAATGGGAAACGATCAGTTGTAACTTCAGTTGATATCTAAAGGGTGATATGAGTACAATTGTTTACTTATCACTGCTGATTTTCGGGGCTTCCGGTAAGTTAAAAATACTTCATCTGCTTAAAAAGGGAATTTTACATAAAAAACAAAAAACAGCTCTAGCGGACCCCATACAGACATCTGTTTTGGAAGGATTCAGTAGCGAGTCCGGACGATTTGTTCCTGTTGTACAAGACAATGGAGTAGTTAGAATAATTCCATACGAGGTATTCGATTGGGCAAACGATAAAGTATCTGCTGCCGAAGTTAAATTATCTGATGTGACTTATTACCTTTACACACGATCAAACCAAGATCAGCCTTATAAAATAACTAATGGAGATGTAGCACAGTTGGAGCAATCACTGTTTAATTCTAGCAAACTTGTCGTTTTCATTTCGCATGGTTGGACAGGTAGTTATGATACTGAAACGGTGGTAGCTGTTCGAAAAGCAATTTTGGAAATATATGATGTGAATGTGATAGCGATTGATTGGTCTGGACCAGCTGGCTCATTAATTTATCTACCATCAGCGAAAGCTGTACCTGCTGTAGGTGGACGTGCTGCGAAATTTCTGGATGACATAGCTGACACATATAATTTACCAGGTCATCGTTTTGTATTAGTTGGATTTAGTCTTGGTGCACATGTTGTTGGACGTATTGGTGCAACAGTAAGGAAACGTATTGATGTTATAATTGGTTTAGATCCAGCTAGACCAGCTTTCAATTTAGAAGACACAGATTATCGTCTAGATAAAAGTGATGCTGCATATGTACAAGTCATACATACAAATGGAGATTATTTTGGATTTCATGAGCCTATCGGTCATGCAGACTTTTTTGTAAACGGGGGTGACTCGCAACCTGGTTGTGGAGGGTTTACTCAGCGGGACGATCTAGAGAATGCAACGGCTAGAGGTGGGTGATATCCGTGACAGGTGACGGGAAATCAAAAGAGTGATTGATATCATTACAAATTTATATATATGCAATACAGTATTTTAATGTCTTCTTTAATTTAGGAGGTGTACCAGGAGTAGTTATTTCAGTTATAATAGCTGAGAGAGTACAGAAAAATGCATGTGCCCACTCGAGAGCTCCGGCATATTTCGCTGAATCGATTATACGTAGGAATTACCTTGTTGGGCTTTCATGTAACAGTTATGATGATTATTTAGCTAAAAAGTGCGCTCAAAATGATTTAAGGATAATGGGAGACATTTTCCCTGATGAATCGTAAGTTTATTTAAATTTCCAGAAATACCATCAAGTGATTATCAATATAATTATCACAATTACAGAGCATCCGGCACATATTATTTTGAAACAAATTCACATGCGCCCTATGGGAAAGGCACCCGTATAGAAGGGTTGATGTGAAGAGACCTTGTTACCATCATTCGGCCCTCATTATTACAGTCATCATATTCATCTATTTTCTTGCTTTCAAAATTTTGCACGTCGTCTATCAATGGACTGAGACTTACCTGACTGACAACAATATTGGTAACTTACTTATAGAATACTAAAGTCGATTGAAACGTTGCTAGCAGCAACACTAGAGGTGGCTATCAACGAAACAGGGCTGGATAATGTTTCTAGTTAAAAAATATAATTTCATTTAATGCGACAAGTTTGTGTTTCATTTAAATTTTAATTACCGCTTTACATACGACTCGTATATAGTGGCACTCAAAAAATATGAAAAAGAGTACTGCTAGGTATATCTTAGCTCGTGAGCGAATTTTCAGGGTCTGAGAGTTTTGTCGGAATAACCTTGTTGTCGTTACATGAGATGTCTTTATAACTAATTGTAAGTTCCATTGTTTTTACTGATGGGGATATTCACAACTAATCGTGTCGTTAGTGTCGAATTCCTCCGAGTTAGCCTATTGTATTCGTGTGCTAGATAAGATTAGATTAGATTAGACAACTAGGATCGTTTGGCTGTTCAGCCTTTCTAAACTGCGACCATTCTTGATCTATTGTTCGTACCCTTCTATCTATTGGTATCCCAGAAAGGATATCTATTCGTGTGCTAATAATTTGTTTTGTTTATAGAATTTAAAATCTATAACCGGACTCTTGCTATTTTTCGTATTGTCTGATTTTTTCTATTATTCCGTTTACGTCGGATAATCAAGACCCTACCGTAGGTATTTGACCTTCAACTGATGTTTTAACTTCATTAAATAAAGAGAAATTAAAAGAAATCTCGAATTATTGTCGCAGAACGTGTGAAGTTGATAAAATTAATTTTCCTAATTTGTTAATTTGTTAATTTTTCGTTTTGTATGTCACGCTCAGACCTCAGAAACGGCAACAGTTATCGAAAAACGGTTTTCAGATTTATAATCTAGATCTTCTTGTAGGGTATAGGAAGAGAGTTTGATAAGTTTCTGTAGAGCGGAAGTGTCGAAAAAAAGCGCAGAAGTCATTAAAAATAATTGACAGGTAAAAATGCTAGGTTGCTGTCACGTTAATGACAAACGTCAATTTTCTGTTCCATTTGAACGATAATTTGGTATTTATTATTTTAACAATTTTAATTTGGTTGCTTTTCCTGTTTAAACCACATATGATTTAATTGTTGATTGATAATTTGAATCGAAATTTATCGATTGCAAACGGTCCTTGAGTATTCTAACTCGCAACGGAAACAGAACATGAAAGTATTGGATGCAGCTTGTATAACTAACGATTCAGTGAAAACTATTGCATTGTAAATGTAGAATACGAAATAAGCTAGAAATGGAGACAAATGAGATTCTGCTATCCTATAAAGAAGGCCTAACAACAAGCGAAAAATGGCAAAATTTGTTTTTTTCTTATAAAATCGTATTCAATTTCTATGGATAGTTCATGATAACTTTAAACTGAAACTGTCTACTCAGTAGAAGAATTTCGTTATTTGCTTCCCTTATTATCAATAAGGGAAAAATATGGAAGTCTGTATTATTCAAATTGTTAGGTATTTCCTAACGATTTCTCTCTTGCACTGAATGATAATAAAACAATAATTTGAAGAAACAAATAATAAAGCGTTTATTGATTAGTAGTACATCTGATTGTTACAGACTTTGGTTGGTGACTCTTTTGTAACTGACTTTGATAGAGCCTTTTATAACTTCTTGTAAATCCGTTAATGTGTGGGTGGTTGGACGGTCCTAACGTCTGCTCTAGTTTGAAGAAAACCGTTTAACGTATTTTCTAGCCGTTATTTAACGAACTTTCTGACCGTTGGTTGGCTGTGATTTATTGCCTATTTTGCTTACTATTGACATTGATTATTTTGCAACATACTTTTAACATACTCCCCCCGTTAAAAATGAACAAATGTTTAACTATTAATAGCAATGATTATAAATGAAGCTTGAAACAACTAGCAATTATCTCAACTATAAACTAACTATTTTAATGTCTCTTTCAGTTCGTATGAGTCCTTGGTTTATGAATCACTATAAGCCCATATCACTGCTTATGTGCATTTATTGCACTCTCACTATCACTGTCAATAGGCAGGAAACACACTTGTGACACCGCTCTCTTGGTAATTCCATTTTTGATTCGAATGCTGACCACTCGTATGATTCCATCAGCACCGGGATGCACTTGTACGATGCGTCCTGTCGCCCACATATACGGCGGCACGTGAGGCTCTTTTAAAATTACCATGTCATCTATTTTTGGTTGTCGTTGGTATTTACTCCATTTATTTTTTTGTTGGAGTGTATGTAGATATTCTGAGGACCACCTTTTCCAAAAGTGATCTCTTAATCTTGACACATGTTGCCATCTTGATAATCTGTTGATCGGTAGGTGTTCTAAATCTGGTTCAATCGGCGCTGTGAGAGCGTCGCCGATTAAAAAATGCCCTGGTGTTAGAGCAGTGAGATCATTTGGATCTTGGGATATTGGGGTAATAGGCCGAGAATTTAGGCAAGCTTCCACTTGGGTTAAAAGAGTGTACATTTCGTCATATGTAAGTTTACTATTACCAATTGTGCGTTTTAAATGCAATTTTGCTGATTTAATTCCCGCTTCCCAAATCCCCCCAAATGACGGCGACCTGGTCGGAATAAAGTGCCATGAAATCAAATCGCCACTCAAGGGCTTTACAACATCTGTATTGAAATTTTGAGAATTGAATAACGATCTTAGTTCTTTCAATTCTTTGTTGGCCCCTACGAAATTAGTGCCATTGTCTGAATAAATATTAGCAACCTCTCCACGTCTTGCCATGAATCTTTTTAGGGCTGCTAAGAAAGATTGTGAGGAATAATCTAATACGAGTTCTATATGTATTGCCTTGGTGGACATACAAACAAACAAGGCTATGTATGATTTGATCAGTTTACTATTGCCGCGTCTTCGTCTTTCACGAATTAGAATTGGGCCAGCATAATCCACCCCCACGTTCAAAAAGGTCTTTGTCGGTATATCCACTCGCACTGTGGGTAAATTGCCCATCAGCTGTTCGTAAGATATAGGTTTTGCACGGAAACATTTGACACAATTATGAGTAACCTTTCTTACCTGGCTGCGCCCTGAAAGCGGCCAGAATTTTTGTCGTATGGCGTTTAGAGTGGCTAAAGGCCCGGCATGAAGCAAATCTTCATGTTTACCTCTAATGATAATCTCTGTAATATAATGTTTTGGCAATAATATAGGATGTCTTCTCCTAAAACCTAGCGAAGAATTTGTTAGTCTACCGCCGACTCGAATTATTCCGGAATAATCCAGAAACGGGGTTAATGATCGTAAATTGCTTCGGTCATGGACCCTTCCGTGAACTCTTAAATGTGAAATGTCTTTTTCGAATACTTCGTTTTGTACGAGCTTTACGATCACCTCTAGTGCGTTGTTTATCTCCGAAACTGTTAAAGGGCCGGATGATCTCCTAGCCTTTTCGACCGTTCTTATATTGTTTATGAATCTTTTACACAAAGCGACGATTCTCAACAACTTTGAAAATGAAGAATATTTAAAAATTAAATCGATTCTTTTGGGTGGCTCTTGTCCTAATAGACAAGACCGCATTTCTGGTATTTCGTTTAATGGTTCGAACCTAAAGGGAGAATTCTCTGTATGAAGCTTTCTCATAAAAATCGGACCGTTCCACCACAGCTCATTGCTGACTAATTTCATCGGCGTGCAACCTCTAGACACTATGTCTGCTGGGTTATGGTCTGTTTTTACGTATTTCCATTGCATACCTTCCGTCAATGCGTTGATTTGTTTAACACGATTTGATACAAATACCGGTAATAATATCGGGTCCTTAGTCAACCACGTTAATACTGTTGTCGAATCGCTCCATAGAACCACCTCATTGAATGTAATTTCCAAACCGTTAATTGTTTTTTGTACCAGTTGTGCTAAAAGCAGAGCTGCACACAGCTCTAATCGTGGTGTTGTTAATGGCTTCAACGGGGATACTCGCGATTTTGCACACAACAGGTGTGAAGAATGATTATTTACCTTGCCAATCGTCTTTTTGAAGCATCACAAAACCCATGGAGTTCGATCCTGTCCCAGTAATTAATTGTCGCTAAACGTGGGATCTTGTTGCCACAAAAATTGTATGTCAAAAGGAACTGATTCATCTCACTGTAGTTTTAGACTCCATAGTTTTTGAATAATGATTTTTGCTGGCACAATTATAGGGCTTATTAATCCAAGAGGGTCAAAAATTTGGGCTACCGTGGAGAGAACTGCTCTTTTCGTACAGCTTTGTTTGAGATTTCTCGAATCTATTGAAAAATATAAGGTATCTTCCCTACTGTCCCATAAAAGCCCCAACATTTTAGTTAACCCGTCCTGGTTTAAATTTACGATTGTGGAACTGTTATTGTCTGTTGGCAATAACTCAGGCTTGTTTGAAGTCCATTTATTCAATTCAAATCTCCCGAGTGCTAACACCTTGGTCAGCTGATCGCGTATTGACTGAGCATTTTTTATATCTACTGCTCCCGTAATGACATCGTCCATGTAAAAATCTCTGGATATAATCTTTGAAGCCTCCGGGTAATTTTGACATACTATTGATGCAAGTTCACGTAAAACTCTCATAGCTAGATACGGCCCACATATTGTTCCGAACGTCACTGTTTTCAAACGATAGGTTTTTACTGGCTCGTCCCGATGGTCTCTCCAAAATATACGTTGAAAGTCCGTGTCTCTATCGTCGATTCTAACTTGCCGAAACATTTTGGATATGTCCGCGGTAATTACGATCGGAAATTTGCGAAATCGACAAAGAATAGAAAACAAATCTTGCTGCAAATTGGGCCCTTTCATTAAGATATCATTGAGGCTTACACCGTTAGACGATTTCATCGAACAATCAAAAACAACCCGTAATTTTGTAGTGATGCTAGATTCTCGCATGACAGCGTGATGTGGCAGGTAAAAATGTTGCTCCACATCAGCGTCATTGGGATTTTCAACTAGCTCCATATGACCCAAATCTAGAAATTCGGATAGGAATTTCGAGTATTGGTTTCTTTTGCTTAGATCTTTATCTAGCTTTCTTTCGAGGCCGTAAAATCGTTTTAAAGCTATCTCTTTAGACGCTCCTAATTTTACCCCATTATTTTTGAACGGTAATCGAACCGAAAATCGCCCATCTTCGAGTCGTTTATAAGTTTTCATAAAGTAGTCTTCACATTCTGTCTCTTCTGTCGACAGTTTCGTGTCAATGTCCATTTCCCCGAATGATTCATTTTCAAAAAATTTACTTATTCGCGACTCTAAATCGTTAAATGCCAAATTATTGACGGCCTTGTGTACCAATGTCAATGCCGCCACCCACGATCCATCCTAGACGAGTTTTTTGCAAATATGGTTGATTTGTTTCGGTCTTAACTTGACCTACACACAGAAGCTGCCAGAAAACTTCCGCACCTAATAATATGTCCACATTTGCCGAAACATTAAAATTAGGATCAGCCAATTTTATATTCGCTGGAAGATTAATATTAGTGACGTCGAATGACATCGCTGGTAACCTTTCGGTGATTTTGTTAATGACCAAACAACGCAAATTGTATTGATACTGATCGTATCGCGATTTAAATGTAATCATAACGGATTTATGGATTCTAATTTTAGTTTGGCCAATGCCCGATATTGGAAATTCAATGTTATTCATTGGGAGTCCCAGTTCTTGACTGGCTTTCTCGGTAATAAAATTTGACTGAGAGCCTACGTCTAATAGCGCGCGATATTTGTGAAATCTTCCATTTTTATCCGAAATTAAGATTTCCGCCGTAGAAAGCAAGACCTGCTTAGGCCCTTCTATTTTGTATGACATATGTGAGAGGGATTCTAATTCATTTTCTCCCATTGTTTGTGTAACACTATTGGAATTACTATTTGCATTCTGATTAATAGCTATATGAAGGAGAGTGTTATGTTTCTTTCCGCAATTTCTGCAGCCACTGCTGCGACAATTAGGCGATTGATGTCCCTCCTTTAAGCAATTGAAGCACAATTTTAGTTTACGAACCTGCGCTATTCTGTCGTCGACCGACAATTTATTGAAATCGGGACAACCATATAAAGAATGCGAATTTCGACACATTTTGCAACAATTATCTTTAGTAGTAGTACTAACATGCACAAAGTTCTCGCGTCTGTTTGCTCCCTGAGCTTTATTAACTGTTATTATTTTATCATTTCTGTCTAAATTCATCGCTTCGATTGATTGACACCGTTTTGACATAAATGTGTTGAATTCCTCCAACTTTGGGACATCTTGGGCGTTAAGTTCCCACTCAACTCTTGTCTTGTGGTCCAATTTCGAACAAAGCAAATGTACCACGAGTATATCCCACTGATCTGTTGGAAGCTCTAATGAATGAAGTGCTTTTATATGCACGTATGCTTCATCAACTAATTTTCGATATGATGAAGCTGAACCCGCTTTGACTGTAGGCAAATTAAACAATGAGTTTATGTGATTTTTAATGATTAGTTTTTTGTTTTCATATCGTTTAGCTAATAATTGCCACGCTACGTCATATGTCTCGTCAGACATCGTAATAGATGCTATACAATCTGCTGCATCATCCTTTAGACTGGATTTCAAATATTGAAATTTCTGTAATTGTGTCAAGTCCCTATTTTCATGAATCAAATTTTTAACGGTGTCCCTGAATGGTAACCAATTCGTATAGCTCCCGTTGAAGGAGGGCAAATTAACTGTAGGTAAAGTTACCGCGGTTCTGGTTTGCTTGTTATTCGCGTTATTTGACACTGGATTATTTTGTGGCTCAACTCTAAATCGTTTCAACATTTTTACCGCCTTTTCGAGATAATCATAATATAAGTTTTCAAATTCCTCATATTCTTCCTCTTTACCGGTCAAAACTTCGATTTTTCTGTTAATGTCAGAAAACTCCCGGATCAACGGTTTGAAGTCCGCGACCTTCAATTCGAGCTGATCGCCGTCCGTTCTATTATAAGCCGCCACATATGTACCGAAACGAGTGCAGGCTGATTTTATAGTTTTTCTTTTGGACTTTGATAATTGTAATTCCGAATTATTTTCGGTGTTACTTGCACTTCCCTTCTTTGGTGTCATTTTTATCGCGAATGTACACTCCTTTACAAAAAGGACAATAGAAAAGGAATCGTAGAGAAAATAGGAAAATGATCTCACTCACCTGTAGATTTGTGAAGACCTTGTATCCACTGATCGCTGAAGCGTCTTCTCTGAAGAATTTAATTCAAATTCGACAAAACACACGTAGATGATGTCGTCGGGGTCTTGGATCCGTTGATCGCTGAAGAGCCGCTACGACGATGAAAGATGCACCACTGCACCACAACTTGAAGATAGTTTGAAAAACACGTCACCTTTGACGTAACTTCGTGGAGTCACCAATCATTCGATAAATTTGATGCACAATTAATTAAATCCGGCTCGAAGGACCATTTTTTGTTAGGTATTTCCTAACGATTTCTCTCTTGCAGTGAATGATAACAAAACAATAATTTGAAGAAACAAATAATAAAGCGTTTATTGATTAGTAGTACATCTGATTGTTACAGACTTTGGTTGGTGACTCTTTTGTAACTGACTTTGATAGAGCCTTTTATAACTTCTTGTAAATCCGTTAAGGTGTGGGTGGTTGGACGGTCCTAACGTCTGCTCTAGTTTGAAGAAAACCGTTTAACGTATTTTCTAGCCGTTATTTAACGAACTTTCTGACCGTTGGTTGGCTGTGATTTATTGCCTATTTTGCTTACTATTGACATTGATTATTTTGCAACATACTTTTAACACAAATGGTTTGTTATAGTTTACCAACCAACGCTAGAAGAATTTACTAGCCTTTTGGAAGGCAAAATGTGGTAGGAGTTCTAGTCATACATGAGTATTTTTATATTGCATGTTTACAGTATAGGTAGAAGTATCACTTTTTTCGTAAGCGGGATGTATTTAGATAAATAAAAAAATAAGATTAAGTCAGAAAAATTGAGTGAGTTGGTTTGTGTGGATTTTAGTGATTTATTCATTTTAGTCTTAAGTTAAGGGTTTGAAATATTAACACTTACAATTAGTTTTGACAAGTTTGTATATATTGTCGTTTTGAGAATGTGCCTATTTGATTGGGTAGGAATGTGAAACAGCCGCCACAAACGATTGTTCTAAGGGCGACCGAGCACATGTTGTAACATTGTACGTTAATTGTTGCTCGAATTCCGCAAACCTGGCGATACGTTATGCGACCAAAAATCCAGCACTTTAGAAATTGTTTCGGGACAATCAATCTTCCAGCTTCACAGTTGAAAAAAATAAAAATATTGAGATCTGCTTATTCGGGGAGATAGAAATCCCTTATTAGTTTAACATGTATCAGTATCATTCAATGCCCTAAACAAAAGGAAACTTGAAATGGTTTTATCAAAACAAAAAGTGAGCATAATAAAACTATTTTTCTTAGTTTGTGAAACTTTTTATCAACTTCTGTGCCTACAGAAAACCACAAAAAGATAAATAACTTCGTAGTTTCGAAATAGTGATGATGTGTTTCTTTATGTCACTAGTGCTTGCTTCAGAGAATTATTGAAAGATATATTGTAGTTTGTCAGACTATTATTTCATATTTCTGAAAAACGTAAAAAATGTGTACGTAGATTTAAATATCTGTCAAAAAAATGAATAAGTATACTTAAATTACATTCAGGAATTTGATAAAACCTGTGTAGAAGTTTGCATTGTGATAATCAGGAATTTCCCGGCTGCAACTGAAGTCTCTTTCTGTGTCATCTGCATCAACATTATCAGTTGCCTGCGTATTGAAAATCTAAACAGTTATACCAGTGTGAATCATAAATAGCGAAAACTGTTTTAGGCGCCTGAAATTCCATTAAAACAGTTCTTATAGCCAAAAATTCAAAACTCATTAGTTACCTCTTGTGAGAGTTGTGACGCTGGCCAACAATGTAATCCTACAAGTATTGTTGCTATACATATTATGAGAACTACCATTCTAATTGAATTTATAGTAAACGGCCTGAAATACCAGAAATTTATTATTCTGTCCAATTATCTCATAGAGTTTTACTTACTGTTTTGATAATTGCAACAATTCTGACAGGATAACTGCCACAAACATAGCTAATTCAAGTAGAACATTAACTTAATTAAAATTATTAAAATCCTTTAAAAAATCCAGCGGAAAGTCATGATTTAATTGTTGATTGACAATTTGAATCGAGATTTATTGATTGCAATCGGTCGTTGAGTATTTTAAATTGTAGGTAATGTTAACACACTTACCAATGAATGTGTGAAAATGTTGAATGTACCTTGGATAGCTGAACATAGAGTCATAACTATTGAATTGTAAATGCAGAATAAAGGGAAAGGTACTGTAACGAACCACCCGATTTCCACCCCCGAAATTAACATAAAAATAAGATAATGGTCAATAAGGATCATAATCGCCCGGTATAGACCTGTAGAAACAATCGAAGTAAACACCTGACGTCACGCTGAAACACCTGCCGCTGGACGTTCGCTGATTGGCTCTCGATGACAAAAGCTAACGCGCGCTGATTGGCCACTACCTCGACGCAGCACGACACTCGAAGAGTATAAAAGCAGTCGGTCCCAGCGAAGAAGGGAGATTCTCCTGCCGACTTCCCGACCAAGAACTCCACCGAAAAACCGAATTAATTAGTCATTTATTATTATTATTCATTTATTATTCATTTATTATTTATTATTGTGACTGTGACTGTGACAAGTGACGAGACCAGACAAATTTACCTGTAAGTACAATCCTAGTTACTCCGCTAATTACAGGCGTTTCTAGTTTTGGCTGGTGCCCTGTAATTCGAACCGTTTGAATCCTAGGCCATACGTTTCTAGCGTTGTTGGTGCTATGGTCTACCTAGTTAGTCCCGTAGTCCTAGATAACACGTTTCTGGTTGCTCCGGTGCTGTTATCTATCCTAGTCAAACTCTGGCTGTTAGCCTCCTGTACCGTATACCGTATACCGTAGATGATCATTAGACATTGGCCTGTGTGGCTAGGTGCGATCATCTCAGATTTAAAACAATTAATTCTTAAGCAGATGTACAACAACCCCGGACACTTGACTGTTCAATTTTGACAATAAAGTAAATATCTGTACCTTAGACCACCTGTCTATCCCGACTACGTATTTCTAGTTGCTCCGGTGTCGTAGTCATCCTGATACCTCGATTACCCGTTTCTGGTTGCTCCGGTGCCATAATCGTCCCGATATCGTCCTGACAGCCCGACTACGTATTTCTGGTTGCTCCGGTGTCGTAGTCGTGCTGACCGATTACCCGTTTCTGGTTGCTCCGGTGCGGTAATCGCCCCTAATCATACCGCCTACCGAGATTATCCCGACAGTCACAAAACCGACATTGACAGACAATTAGATACTCTACTTGTATATAGATTAACTGAATATATCTTACATCCCTGTGTATATATTTCCCACCCTGTATATAGTTGTAAATAAATAAAGTAAAACAATTCCGTATTTCAATTCCTTCTCACTCACTCCATACTAGGCAGATGATTTTCTCTTTCCCACATTAGTGTGGGTGGCGCCCGAGCAATAATAAAAACCGACCGAGACACACAGTCACCCTGTCTCCAACTGTTGCTACCCCATTTCTAAGTCACCCCGTATAGTGTACGCCGGAGTGCGTTACAGTACAACATCCGGAACGTAGCAAACTAGTGGAACATTATCTGATACGAATGGTCGTAAAAGAAAGAAGAAACTAACAAGTGTTGCAACTGTAGCGAAACCTTTGATAATATTTTCATTAGTAGTCTGAAAAAAATGGATTGATTTAATATGCATATAAAAAAGAAGCAAAGCCCTGTTATTACTGTCCACACAAATGCAAGATTCAATTGTTTCGGAGACCAAAGGTAAACTGAATTTTGTAAACAAAGCATGAAGAACTATTAAATAGAACATCAAACCATACATAGCAAGAGCACCAATGAGTTTGAATTTATTATATTTTTTCAATGGATTTAGGCCAAAGATTTCCAACGGGAATAAACTGAAATCAATTATTCTCTTGTAGTCAGCCATCTTCCACTCTAGTCGATGTCTAGAAATTAACTAACATTGCATTCCTAATTGGACAGACATTAAATACGAATGGGTAATTAAATAATAATGTGACATAGTTATTGAAAAGATATTATTATCATCTGTTTGAGTTGATCAATAGAAAGGTTCCATTTTCCATATTTTAAAGTTTAATTACTACGAAAGATTGTCAATATTTAATCAATGTTTCATTATCATCCATCATTTATCGGGATAAATAGAAATCAATCATAAGAACACTCAGATATCTACCAGCAAACCGACGGTTCGCTATTGACTCGTCGCTTTTCAGCGCTACAATAACAATTTTAAAGACATCAAAAATAATAAATAATCTCACTTGTAGTAAGTCTGAATATTACACCTTAGGGGGCAAAATGCCTCCTGAAGGGGGCGATAAATCCCTATAAACAAGGATCGCATTCAATAAAACAGTATTATGCGTAAAACACATTTTGTACTTTTTTATTAATTAGATTACAAATTGTTAGAGCGAAGGATGCGATAGGGGGAAAGAAGTTGGGAAACCCTGACTTGAATGATTTATTTACAATTTTCATACAAGATCAACGGTCGTTATATAAAATAGGTAACACGAAACTCGAAAAATTATCAAACACGACACGACTAACTTTAACAATAAGGAGCAGTATACGTGCACTATTTATTGCGGTTTTAGTGTGCCAGTCCACCGATGAAAAAATTATTTAATTCGTAGAAGAGAACCTTGTTCTTCAATTCTCTTCTTACTCGAATAAAAGTAATTAAACTTTAATTTAAGAAGAAGAATCATCTACAAGCATGTGTTGTAGTAGATATAAACTTCCCGATCTTCTATCGGCTTCAAGCTTCAATTTTAGGAGCAATTCAATCAGTTACGTACATTTCTGAAAAATGTGAAAAATGTATATGTGGCTTTAAAAATCTGTAAAAAACATATAAATATATAAATCAAAAGCGCTGATGATTGAAACCAATGGCAATTAGTAAAACATGTATAGAAGTCTGCATTGTGATCGCACTTGTTATAAAATAGTTATCTGTGTAACAAGTGTGGAAAGTACCTATTTGTCGCACAAGGCGTGGAAATTGCAGCGCGAGACAAAGTCGAGAGCTGCAACCACGCCGAGGGCGACAAACGCACTTTCTGTACGTGTCATGTGACTATAAACCTCGGTTTTTATTTACATATCGTATATTTTTATACCACAACTGACGACTTCAATCGATATCCACACCACCAAACCATTGATGTGTTTTTTGGTTTAAATTCTTTGGAAAAAAAAATCAAATCCATTTCAACCACAAGAACATCGCCTTCAGTGACAAATACTACTCTGTTCGCCGTTCGTTTTGTCCCATAGGAAATT
>JAZBHA010000836.1:23406-40380 GCA_037464855.1 Iselma pallidipennis | reverse complement strand
AGCGCCTTTTACCCCTACGGGTTGAAATAGGGGTGGTTAGGGGGTGGTTACCGCATAAGGGGTGGTTTTTTGGGGGTGATTTTATTTTTTTTTGATATCCTCGTGGGTCATATAGTGTGTCCACAAAATTTCAACTGCATACGACCACGGGAAGGGGGCTAGACCCAAGAGCCCTACTCTTACCATTATTTTTAGGAGATATGGTTGTTTATAAATAATTTAAATTGGTGTTAATGGAAAAATGGGGCTAGTTGCACTTTTTTCCTAAAAAAGAATTTAATTAATGATCATTAATAATGATCATTAATTGTCGTATCAGAAATGGTAAATTGACGTCATTTTATGCAAATATTTCGGTGATGACACAATTTAATGACCTCATCAATGACTAAACTGTAATAATTATCATATAAATTCCTATTTTAGGAAAAATTTGTTATATTTGAAGACTTTGAAGAAGGGTGGTGGTTTGTGCGCAGACCCTTTCCCTTTTATTTTCCATCAATCAAACCACAAATAGGCAACAACTAGTTCACGATTGAGGCTGGTTCGGTTGGTTGCCGGGTGTTTGAATTATTTTCTTTTTTCTCCTCATCATATCCATTTCTTTTAATAATAACACAACACAGAAATTCCAAATGTGAACAGCTGCACCTGGAAATAACCACCCTAAATTTGATATAATTCAAAGGAAACAGTTGGAATTGTGGGGTTCTAGTGTGTATATTTGAAAGATAACGAATTTTTATCAAATTGTGTAAGTAATTTTTTTCATTTATTAGTTCTTGTTTAACCTCAAATCTATTGTGGAAAAATTGCAATTATTATTGCTTTTTTGTAAAAAGTTATTTATAATTTGTGAGTCGTACCCGATACAGTCGATTAAATTTCTAATTATTTTTAGAAAGGTCCACGCCTTTTTTTAGTAAAAAACTGAAAAAAAAACAACAATTTCCTGTTACCATTTAGAGAGAACAAGCATAACAAGATGATAAAATAAACAGGAGTGCC
The DNA here is from genome assembly GCA_037464855.1 of Iselma pallidipennis. Lineage (NCBI taxonomy): Eukaryota > Metazoa > Arthropoda > Insecta > Coleoptera > Meloidae > Iselma > Iselma pallidipennis. Next base: position 39,369 of record JAZBHA010000836.1, on the reverse strand, counting down.
TTTTTTTTCCTCGTATAATAATATCTGTGTATTTTAATGGGAGAGGAGGCAAAAAAACTGATATTTCTCTAGTTACTAAACGATTGTTTTATCAATATACCATCCGGTACCATTCGCTTTGTATACACAAATATTTATTTTAATCAGTTTTCGGTGCAGAAATTTGTGATTATTTTTAAAAGGTGACTCATCTGTTTAGAGTCCCCCCCAATTTGTTGTTATCAACTGGCCACACAATTATTATATTATTGACAACAATTTCAATTTACAGTCAAACATGGAGATGGTCAAAGAACAAGTTGTAATGACACCAAAATCGAAAACAACCAATTCTACAACATTGTTAATTGAACGGCGTTTAATTAAAGATACCAATGAGAAAATGCATGTTGCCGGTGGTGAACATACCGGTATTATTATCAATAAAGAAGCGACAAATGGTAAGTGAATTTTTTGGTTTTATCTTGGAAATGACTAATTTTTTTCTGAATGTCTGTTTGTAGAAAATGGTGTTTGTGCTCCAGCTCAATTATCCTTAGAATTCCGTGTCTTCCTGGTTAGCGCCCAAACCGGTAAACATACACAAGAATCCCGGATATTACGTTTTTGGTTCCGTCCCGACCCAAAATCACCAAATGATGACTTAACTGATGATAAACAGGCGAGTGTTGCTCAAGATTTCTTCAGGGAACTGGTTAGTCCTCAAGAATTTCCGAGAGGTACAAACAAAAATAATAATTACAATAAATTATTAATATCTTTCGTGTTTTTGGTTCGATAGATTACGTTGGTTTTATAAAGAAAACCATGAAATTACTGCAACACAATTATCAAACAATTAGTAAATTAGAAGTGGAGTTAACACAATTACAAGAAGCTACAAATGTACCGTCACGTCCATGTAAGTTAATTAATCTATCATTATCCTGAAAAACTTTATTATTGTTGAAATTATTGAAATTCAATTTATAGCACGTCCTGGTTGTCTTCAATTTGATTTAACGCCAGGCAGGTTTGAAAGACAGTGTGAACATGTTTTCCTCAATAATTTTATAACAATTGTTTAGCTTATTTATTTAAAAAAACAAACCTCTAATTACAGCTAACTGGCAGTAGCTCCTTTTTTTATCAATTAATTGAAAAAGTGACTTTATTTTTCTCTTCTCTTTAGGTTAATTATTGCAGTTAAAAGTACAGTTATTTGGTTTTTTGGATTATCTTAAGTGCACTTTTCCTTGAATTTCAATTAGCCTTTTCCAGCCTTTTCCATATTTGAGTTACAAGTTTTCTTCTAATTTATAATGCAAGTCATTTCTGATTTCTATAAATAATAACGACCAATAGAGAGTATTTTACTGTTTTACTTTCAATACATAGAGAGAAACAAAGTTACCACATAGGGTGCCACGCCGAAAACTGCTTCCTTCATTCTAGCATTTTTATTTGACGATTTTTGAATGAATGGAAACACAAATACTTTACGCTCTATTTTAGGTTTTTGTGTAGAAAAATCTCTCATATCCCTGTTTGCCCGTTTTCGCTGAGACACCCTATAGAATTATGTTCAATAGTTTGCAAAAATTGTGTCGTTTTAATGAATATTTTTCAAAATTTTATAATCTTTTGCCCAATTCCAGTATCAGCTGAAGAGAATTCCTTAGGAACGGTGGTCATCCTAACAATTGAGAAAGTATTGGAAATTATAGAATCATCATATCCTAATCCAGTAACAATTCATGATATAGCCAAGTAAGTTACCGGTTTATCTATTTTCTTTACGGTTTTTGTTAGTTTTTTCCTCAATATTTTATAGAGATAATGGTTGGGATGAAGAAGAAGTCGCCCATCATATCTCCGAATTACAATCAAGACATTTAGTAAAAGCAATGGAACATGGTGCATTTACACGACAACAATCACAAGATGCACAAATTATTGTTGTTAAACAGATGCCAACAATGGCCAGTTCAAAACAACCAACAATTGCTATAATAACGGCACAATATTGTGAAAAATTAGCAGTTGATGCAATGATTGAAAACAAAGAGACATTTGTACGATACACAACAGTAGGTAAGTGTTGTAATTCTAGAGAATTTGTTATCAAAACATATTTATTATTAAGAAATTATTACACAAAACGACAATCTACAGAGTAATCATATGGGCATAATTCTACGTACAGGCTAGACTACTACTGCTACTAGTGTGGCTACTACTGCTATCAGATTCCGAATCAGAATCAGTGTCATCTGAATCTGAAAGTGTTAGATTGTCCATTCCGGTTAAGACGTTAGAGAAGCCACTTTCAAGTTCGGTTAAATTCAACCCCAAATCTTTCTTGTCTATATTGATATTTTCAAGTTTTCCAATAATTTCTTGCCATTTACATTTATCCCATTTCATTATATAAACAATATAATCTTTTATAAATAAATCATTCAATATATAACGACAACAATCATTCTTTAAAAAAATTTCATAAATTTCAATTAAACATTTAATTAATTGTTTTTCACCTAATTTAACTAAATCTTTTAAATCTAATAAAATCCGTTGATTTAAATCAAAATTACGATATAATGGATAGATAAGACAACGACGATAACAACAAATAATTGTTTGTTTTAAATCTTGAAAACCATCTAACCAACATAATGTTGCTGCAATTTTATTAATATTCCAATTAGATTCACATGTACCTTCAAATTGTGTTGTCCGTCTATCATAACAATATCCATATAAAATATCAATTAAACCATAATAACAATAATTTAATTGTTTCTCATTTAAATTATAATTGTAATTATTTAAATCTTTTAAAAAATCCAATTCTTTATCGGTAAATTCAATTTTATCCGATTCGATTGTTTGCCATGGTGATTTTAAATTGATAATCTCCAAAATTTCATCATTTTCCATATAATCACAGATATAATGTTCAAAATTGAATTTGTTCTGTTCTTGTTGTAAGCGTAGTTTTTGTCGTTCTACGAGTGGGATTTCTCTAGGATCGATTTCCAGAATTTCTTGAAATTCTGTTGCGTATTTAAAATTTCGTTTACCCTTCATTGCAAATCCAAATTCTAGATTATCATCAGTTTTAAATTCTTCACTATCATCATCATCATTGGTTAATACAACAATTTTGTCACCACTACCATCACTGTTATCAGTAGTGATACTTTTAGGACATAATAGTTTCGTTATCATATCTAAATCGGGGAACTGTTCACCAGGTATAGCTTTTTCGAATGTAAATGTAAATTCACCGGTATCACTGTTAAAATTACTTGTTGTAAAATCATTTTCAACAATACGTCCAGGTAGATGTAACCGTAAATGATATGGAGTTGAATAGAAAAGGAACACTTCATCATCAACATCTACTTCTAAATCTTGTAAATTCGAATATGGTGCTCTTATTGTTATGATAATTGTGTTATCAGTTTGATTTAAATGGAAACGTGGTGTTATCATTTTTGCAGCGTAAAAACACGATTTACACTTATTAATTGTAAGGTTATGTTTTTTTTTGACAGTTGTCATCTGTCAAAATTGATTTGCGACTACTAGCGCTATTATGGCGCGAAAATTTAAATTTCACACTTTTCTACATTATAGATTGTTTTCTTATTTAAAATTTAGGTCCCACTAGTCCTACAGGCGATGGTAAATCAAGGGCACGTTTTGGTAAGATAATAAATACAAGGAGAATCAAGACAATTTTGGGTTTCATCACATTGCACCTATGCAAAAAAATTGTGTTTGTTGTATTATACATGTATTTGACCAAAAAAATCACTTATTTGTCTTGTTGATTCATAAATGCTTCATAATTTACACATTTATCACTTTATATTATTGTGCTAATTATTGTCAAATTGGAGAGTCAATATCAGTATCACTATATTGCTTGAAAGGGTCTCTATGTAGTTTGTGGTTTCAATAATTCTAATATTTTGTTGTTTTCTATTGTTTTTCTAGGTGAATCTAATGTTTATACTTTGGGTAATATTGGTGCACATCGTATTGTTTGTACGAAATTACCATCAGTTGGTCATACAAGGGAAGCAATGACAGCTGCTGGCAATACAACAACACGTCTATTGGGTACATTCCAGAAAGTTGATTATGTGTTTTTAGTTGGTGTAGGTGGTGGTGTACCACATTTCACCGATTATAATAAACATGTACGATTAGGGGATGTTGTTATTTCAGCACCAATTAACAATAAGTGAGTTAATTCCTTTTTTTCTTATTAGTTTTATTTCAATTTTTTTTTGAATTTTTGTAGATATGTCTATACGTATTGTGAAAATGCTAAAACTACAGATAAAGGATATGATTTTGAGATAAAATCTTATTGTCCAAATAATTATAATTTACAAGATATTGCAACAAAATTGAAAACATCATTATTAAATGATAATGATATAACACCACCATGGTTGAATTATTTACGTGATGGTTTAAATATATTAAATCAAACAGAAACTGATTTTAAATTACCTAATGCTGAAACTGATAAATTATATATGAATATTGGTGATAGGGATATTATTGAAGTGGCACATCCATCACCACAGGATAAAGCTGTTAAAAGGTAAAATATTCAATCTATTTTACTTATTATGATCAATATATGTATATATTTTAATTTACAAAAAACTATAATTAACACGTTCACTGCGGTTGTGTATGTACAGTGAGCCTTCTCAATGCAAGGGATACAGGACACATAGTATGTCCCGTACCGCAGCGAATGTGTTAAGTAATAAAAAAGTGGAAACTAGAAGATCATCTCAGAAAATTACACGTAAACCATTAAATCGTACAAAGATATTAAAGAAAACTACTACTATTAGGTGGGTGGTGGTAGTAATTTGTTAATTACAATAAGCAAAATAGAAAATGCACTGCTTTGAGGTGCCTTACGAGCGGATAGGAAATTTTCGCTCTAGCGCCTGAATTTGAAAAAAATGCAACCATCAATTCATCTCTTGAAGCGGAGCTTTACAGGGAACGTGTATACAGTGTTGCCTAAAATGCAATTTTCAAACTTTTCACATCAAAATTTCCAAAAAGCTTGTGAGAGTTTGGAAACGTGACAGGGTATTGTAAGTGCATCTCCATTTGCTCTATCAATTGGTACAACAATTTGTTAAATCAGTCCATCCTAAAGATCACAGTCCTAGTTCCAATTTCTCCAACTTGGTCTACTTTTGGATCTTCTAATAGGGTTTTGGCACTACAGTTTCCTTAGTACGACCGTGTTATCTTTGCTAGAAATTATTTACCGCTCGTACGACGCCTTAATGATAAAAGTTTATATATTATCACTGCAATCGTAGTTTTCACCAATTAAAACTCAAAAATCATGAGTCCAAATTGTATTTTGTTGTAGACTGAACTTGTAATTGTTTAAAAAATTTCTATTGATTATATTTGTTTTGTTCTGGTGTTCTGTAGACAAGAAGGTTGTCCTCGTATCCATCTATCACCGGTAGCTTCTGGTCGTCAGATCGTCCGTGAAGATCGTTTACGTCAACAATTTGCCACCCAAATCGGTGCATTAGCATTTGATTGTGAATTTGATGCTGTTATTGAATCAATATTAGGTAATTGTAAAGATAGTTTTATGTTAATACGTGGTATATCTGATTATAAAGATGGTACAAGACGTAAAGAATGGCAACCGTATGCATCATTAGCGGCTGCTAGTGTTATGAAAGCAATTATATGTGGTATGGAACCACCGACTAATGTTTAAATATTATTAATCAAAAAAAAAAAATAGATTTTAAAAAACACACACGAGACCAAATTATAATCAAATTAAGACTTATGCATGACTTTTTGTTTTTGAGATTATTTCTATTCCAAAAAATTTATTTATCTTTCGATTATTATTATTATAAATGAGTAGTTAACGTTATATAGTCTATAAAGTTACCAAATTGTAGAAATATTTTAGATTGGACAAAAGAATTGTTGAATAATGTAGAGATAGCGGATTATTGAGAGACTGTTTTGAGGTTTTTTCTGTTAAAAAAAAAAAACGTAAAACTGCCAATAATTCGTAACAGTGCTAGTAGATTTTGTAGCCTAATTTAAACAATCAAAACAAAAAAATCAAATAATTTCACAACGAAATCAAGACTTTATTTACTGCACTTGCACTGTTGCACTTTTAAACATGGTTGAGAGAGACTTGTGATTTTTTTGGATTATTTAACGAATATTATATTGCATTTATTGCATTTATTACCTATATCTTACCTTAATATATCTGTTAGTTTTGTTTTTAAGTAAAGAGTTATAAAGTAATATATTCCAGTTTTAGTTTTGTAGATTGTAATAATTTGTACTTGCCATATTTAATTATTATTTATATAATTATTATTGTTTTTGTTTTATTTTTCTTCTTTTTTTTAATGTTTTAATATGTTAATATATGGTGAAATGTCACAATAAAAATAATTTAGTTTTTATCAATTCAGTTTTATTGTAAATTTCCTTTAACAGTCCCTAATTTGGGCATTTAAGGGGGCAAATCTTTTTTTAAAGGGCTCCTGAGTGAGATACACGATTGTATCAAGCTGTAGTAGGGATTCCTTTTGATTGAGGGCTTTAAAATTTATGTTTCATGGTATTTTTCCAAATTTGACTCGTTCTGAGAGTATGACGTCATAATCAGAGATAATCCCAATGGCTGGCTTAACCGGAAAATGACGTCACATCTTTCCAAGCCGCTAGGGATCGCATGACCTGATATTAATATCAACGTCACGGTTTCGATAGATGGCGCCACATAAAACAATGCTACCAACCATCGTTTAGGGATTTTAGTTTTATTTGGTGATTTTTCAAATTAATCCGCCATTTTGATGGACGATAGCTGTGTTTGGCTTCTGTTTATTTTCCGAAAATTGTGTTTTTTCATTCTGGAATGGAAATAATTCACAGTATTTACATTGGATTTGATCAATTTTTACCGATAATAACTTAAATTATATAAATTATTTAAGGTAATTGTTTAATTTATGTAATTAATGTTAAATGAATAATTTCGGCGCCAACGCGTTGGTGCCAATCCTCTTTCACCCTATATCTATATATTGTATACAAACATAAAACGAAAACAATAAGATTATTGTATTTTAGGATTGAATTCGAATTGAAGAAATCAATTATATTGGAATTGCAGTAAATAAACAAAAAACGGCATCAAAATGTTTTATGCACATTTCGTTTTGGCCAAAAAGGGGCCATTGGCACGAATTTGGTTAGCAGCACATTGGGACAAAAAACTAACAAAAGCTCATGTATTCGAGACAAATATTGAAAAATCAGTTGATGGTATTTTACAACCGAAAGTTAAAATGGCATTACGTACATCCGGGCATTTGTTATTGGGTGTTGTACGGATCTATTCACGAAAAGCCAAATATTTATTAGCTGATTGTAATGAAGCATTTGTTAAAATTAAAATGGCTTTTCGGCCTGGTATGGTTGATTTACCTGAAGAACATCGAGAGGCAGCTGTCAATGCTATTACATTACCTGAAGTTTTTCATGATTTCGATACAACCATGCCAGAATTAAAGTAAAATTATACACAATTATTATCCTAATTGAACAAAAAATTAATTATTTTTATATTTTAGTGATGTTGATATTGAAGCACAATTTAGTTTAAATCAATCAAGGGCAGAAGAGATTACAATGAGAGAAGATTACGGTAGTATCTCTCTTGTTACACATGATGAAGGTTTTGGTGATATGGGCTTTGATACAGAAGCACCGGATATAATGAGACCATCAGCAGGTCTAGAACCATCAGTAGAAGAAGTATATTAATACATAAACTAGCTTGCCAAAGTTGTATTCACGTGTTTTTATAATTAATTTTTAGGGTGGTTTATTATTTACCGATGGTGCAGTGTTGGAAGGTGTAGAACGTGAACCTGTCCCATCAACATCCGGTATACAACGTCCAACAGCTATGGAAATTGAACCAACAGTTAGAGATGATATTATTTGTAAGTCTTGATCATTTAATTATAACACTGTTCATATAACGATTTTTTTGTGTCTCTCTGTGTGTGTATATAGCTGGTGGATTATTTGAGGGTGGTTTATTTGCTGATACACCAATGGGTGATGTACCACCAGTTGATCATGCAATATCAGAAACTGAACATATACCACCACCTGCTGATAGTGACGATGAAATGGATCATTTTGGTGGTCCACCATCTGTTGAACCACCATCTGATGATTCAAGACCGCCATCAGCATTAGGACCACCACCGGTACCATCACCGACACCTACTGCACCACCTGAACAAATACCTGAACGACCAGAAGAAGCACCAGCATTAGATCAAACGACTTTAGTACAAAATGAAGAAGAGAGTTTTGCTCTAGCACCAGTTGATGCTTCCGCCCTTAAAGGTAACCCTATTATTAATTATTTAATTATTGTTGGTGTTATTTATGTTATGTTGTAGGTCTTACGAAAGCAAAACGTAAAAGAAAATTGATTGTCGACGAAGTTAAAAACATATCCGGTGAAGAAATGAAGAATCAATTATCAGATACAAGTGATATTGTTACAACATTAGATTTAGCACCGCCGACAAAACGTTTAATGCATTGGAAGGAAACTGGTGGTGTTGAAAAATTATTCGCTCTTCCAGCTAGACCTATACCAGCAAGAAATTTGTTTAAAGTAACTTTACTTTTTTCTTCTGTAAACATTTTAGTAATGAATGTTTTTTTATTCCAGAATTATCAACGACATTTAACATTGAAAGCTATTGGTACTGAAGATTTTGCTATGTTAGGTGATGCTGATTCATTAGCATTAGAACAAGTCAGAGAAGCTGAAGAACCATCACTTGAACCACCGACACCTGTAAGACGTGGCCGTAAACGAAAAACTGTTGAAGAACCAGTAATAATTGTTAAACAATTTTCAAATATTTGTTACTAATTTTCGTTTGTGTTCTTAATTTCAGAGTCGTGTAGAAGAGTTACCTCCACCACCACAACTTCAACCAGAAGAAGCATTAGCTCAAATGATGCCACCACAACTACCTCCACCATCACCATTACCGCCACAACCACAAATGATGTATCCACCGACACCTACACCACCTATGGGTTATCCACCACCAGCTTACCCACCAGTACCAACTACAGCACCACCTACACCTTTACATATAGAAGAAATGCCACATTTACCACCTGAACAAGTATAATTAAAGTTGCTATAATTGTCAACAATTTCTAATCGTGATTTTTATATTTTTTTATAAAAGGTTCGTTCAATCCTACAAGAACAGGAAGGTTTGGGATTGGTACCACCGACTGGTGAGGAACTTTTAGCACCATCAGAACATCCATTAGCACCATTGGAACAACTTCAATTGCCTGCTATGGAAAATATGGGATACGATCAAGTATATAAATTATTTATTATTTTTTTTGTAAAAAATTAATAATTATTGAAATATTTATAGACACAAATGGCTAATATGGGTTATGATGAACATATGCCAGCTCCTACACCAGCTGGTGCTATGTCTGAAAGAGTTCCATCACCATGGCAAGGTGATTATGAATTTCCACCATCTGCAGGACCTGTAAGTGACTAATATCGATATATATTTCTGTAGTTTTTTAATATTTTTGTGTCCTGTTAACAGCCTGAAGAACAAATGCAAGATGAGACTGCTGAACAGTTTGAGGAAAGAGTATTGAATAGACGAGCGTATCAAATGTTTACAATTGTTCGTGGTAAATTAGAAACAACAAATCAAATAACATTAACAGAGATGTGTCATCGAAACACGAAAAAACAAGTAAATCTTTATTTTTTTTTTTTGTTAATTTTTGTAATAATTATTAATTGATAATAATAATTGAATTTATAGGTAGCGCAGAAGTTTTACAGTTTATTGGTTTTGAAGAAATTCCAAGTATTGGAATTGGAACAACATGATGCATATGATGAAATATTTGTATTAAAAGGACCTAGATTTGAGAATCCAGTTTTGTAAGTTTCTCAATTTATTTTTCTACTACCTGATCTGCACTTTACAAATATGACACACACCTATATTTAAAGAGTTTTTTGTGTTTTTTTTACAATTTTACAATCAAATATCAACTTGTTTATTAGTTTAATAGATTTATTTTTTTCCTCTACTAGTAATTTGTCTTTATTTTTCCATAAATTTTTGCAATCATCATATATTATTTTAATTAAGAAAGGGAACAAAGTTTTTTCTGTATAAAATGATTTCTACACCAAAGTATTTCTTTATAATGGAAAACTTTATAAATTGTAGTCGTTGAAGACTTTTTTTTTATTATTATTAGAAATTTACAGGATTGTACAATTTGTTTGTTTTATGTTAGAATGTTGTTGTTGATTACGATAACACATAAAAGGAACAAATTCTAGTCTGTTGTTTTGTTAGTCTTACTTGTTTTAAATCATTTTCTTCTATATACATACAGATTTTCCGTTTTTCCAATCAACAGTGAATAGACTGTGATATTAATTTTTCTTTTTTTGAATCATCTCACATACATAATAGTATACCATACAGTGGGATCCTCTAGGTACATAGGCGAAAAGAGGCTGGGGGCGGGAGTGAGAACAGATATAGAGAGATTTTGTATAAGGGTAACAAGGATAAAAATTGGTGTTTGGGTAGAAGTGGAGGAGGGAGTTTCTTTCTACCTAAACATACCAATATTTGTCTCTCTTACCCTTATACAAAATCTCTATTTATCTGTTCTCACTCCCGCCCCCAGCATCTTTTCGCTTGTGTACCTAGAAGATTCCGCTGTGTGGTATATGGATTTAATATTAGATTTTCATTGAAATTTACGGGAAAAAACTTAATCAATGGTATATAATAGAAAATCCATCTTTAAAACAAGTAAGACCAGAATTTCTTCAATTCTATAAAACTGTTATCTTTAAGATGTATTCACAGTTTGTATGAAAGAAAAAAAAAACGGAAAATGAGACAGAATTAAAAAAATGTGTTATTTATTTATGAAATTAGCGTATAAAAATAAGTATTATGTGAGAGAAACCATCAATTTTTTGCGAATTTTTCTCTTGTTAGGTAGTGTTAATTCTCTTCTTATTTTGTAAATTCACCTATAATAGTATGTAAGCTTATAAAGAAAAAAAAGAATAATGTATGAGGTTCTATTGAATAAAGTAATGTTTAATATTGTTACTATATTTGAGTATTTTCCATCGTTTTTAGCGGGCCCCACAAAAGACTAGCCGCTATTAATGTTGTTTTGTATGTCACGCTCAGATCTCAGAGGCGGTGATAGCTACGTAGGGTACTGGAGGAAGGTCTGTTAAGGTTTTGTTGACCGGAAAGTTAAACTATAGGGAATGACAAAGCTATCCACTGATGGGCGCCGCTTGAGTTTGTATGGTACATTTAAACTCACAAACTTGTTTTTTAGAGCTCTCTTTTTATCCTATTGGTAGAGAGGGACAGGAAAATAGATTAGGTGAGGAAATCTCCACTCTGCTATAAACTCATTGAAAATTTATTCGAACTATGAAGTATTACATTTAAACATAAAACTAACTGGCTTTACCATCATTTAAGAACTGAATCGAACAATGGAACTTTCATAGAATTAATGATTTGATTTCAATTGCACTAATTCAGGAAAATGAATTCTTATCATTCTAACTTACATTAATAAAAATTAAAAAAAAAGTGAATAAGAACAATATTTGGAAATAATTAATTTCAAATAAGAACACAAAAAAAATTATCAATATTAATATAAAAACTGGACATTCACAACAAACATTTTAATGATTATTATTATCGGAAGTTGGATATTGTAAGAATGTTTTATTGGTTCCGATACGGAGTTTCTCACGGATTTTGGATTTATTATCAGTAACATCGACAACAGGACGACGTTCCGGCAACTTCACCTTCTAAATTGTTTTCCAATAAAAAATAATAATCAGAACTAATTCTAGTAGATTATAGCCTAGACATGCAGCAGAGTTAATCATGATTAGCACCCAGCTCAGTGGATACTTTCGACACGTGATCCGTAGTTTGCTTAATCATGATTAAACCCTGTCGTGTGTCTAGGCTCTTAGAATCCTTCTTACCGCTACTGCTGCAGAAGATTGTGGCATATTAGTTTGTTGTTGTAGTTGTTGTTGTTGTTGCTGTTGTTCATCTAATTGACTGAAACGTTGACGTTCCATCATTCGGAACTTGCGCCGTTTAGCTTTTGATTCAACATCCAGGGAGCGCAAGACTTTATGTTTTTCAACATATTCTTGTGGATTGTATGTTGTCGCTGTATCCTACAATACAAAATTACATTCAATTATTAACCAAATTATTACAATTATCACAATTTTATTATACATTATCCCAATTTTCTTCTATCTCAATGTTATAATTTGGTATTGGATATTTACTTTCTTTGGAAATTGTATCGTAAATTTGTAATTCAACGAACTTTCTCTCAGCACAGATCTGATGATGGTACTGAAATTTGGAATATTATTATTGTATATAGTTGTGTTTTTTAATAGAAAAATAGGAATACTTGTAATTCTGGTTCAGGAATAACGTGACTTGCATTAAATTGGCATGTGACCATTTTTTGTGGACCATGATTTTTGGCACATCTCACAAGATGATATTGCATCCGTGCACGAAGAATTCGATGGGATTTTTCATATGGACAAGTCAGCATCTCTTCAGGACTAAAGGAAATACATATTGATAAATAGTAGAGTATGTATATTATATAACAAGGAACAAAAGTGCATCATTCAATCCCGAGCGTGAGTTTGTTGTCTGAGGGCTTAGCCCGAGGGCAACAAATACTCAAAGGAGTAAGGCACTTTTGTCCCCTGTTATCATATACATATACGCTATCTTTTGCACTTTGGGGAATCTTCCCTATTCCCTAGGGAGATAAAGTTCATTTTTGATCCCTAGGCAGTAAAAGTGAAACCTTATCCATTGAAACGAGGAAATAAAGTAACCACTTTAGTCCCGAAAGTGCAAAAAAAATAAGGTATAATAATAATAATGACAATATTATTGCACAACTTACTCCAAGTAGTTTTCCATTTCGATTTAAATATTTTTTGCTCAAGAACCTTCAAGTAAAAAACCCTGAAATAAGATATAAGTTGATAAAAACAGAATCTGATAGAATTGTCTTAAAAAAAATATACAATTTTTTCTTTATACCAGTCTTTTGGTAAAATGTTGTTCAGAGTTTAGAGGTTATCTTTATCAGTTTTATAGGCAATAATTGTAACGATTTTGTAATAATTTTCTGCAGTCAGCAATAAACTGATTAATATTAAAAAACTTATTATTGCCGGAATATAAACAAATAACAAGGAATTAGATTAAAAACAACAAACAACGCACAAAATTCTGCGAATTACAAGGATTCATAAACATATGGTAAGTTGGTAGAAGTGGCAGGAAATATAACGACCAATCAAATGATCCATATCCCCACTTAAATAAATTTAATCAAATAAGGGTGAAAACATACGGATACTAACGGAACAGATTTGTGCGTCGATAAACAGTAGACAGAGATAGCAATATAAATCGATCAATGAAATGGTGCACTGATTTCTGTTGTCTCTTTTTATGGTTGCAATATTTTATCTCTTTGTGTTTTGGCACTAAATTCTTTTCCCTTACGTCTCACATTCTTTATATGCACATTTTGCCAAAAGATTTAAATATCAAGGTAATTGCTATTGCTATAAATGTAAAAATAAAGGAAGGACACGTCGCGTAGTGACTGGTAGTGACTGTATTGCATACAAATGAGAAAACTATACAAAATTCAAACATTTTCTTGAAAAGCCTACTTAAGTCATTCTTTTTAGGTAGCAAATTACGCAAATTCAGGAATTCGTTAGATTAAGGGTGCGTGTACATGAAGAGATTTCGATCCCCCTAGTCAGGTGACAAGTGAAAAGGGTGCTAGCCTTTGTCCCATTTTTAGGAAATGAAGTAACTTACCTCTGACGTATGCCTTTTTACAACTATTGAATAAAACTGTGCACTTTGATTCACTGTGATTGCCCTTCAGTTATATACAATTTTCATAACCTTCAATAACTGGTAGATGATGTGACCTTCAACAAAAGGCAGTAAGTGTGACCTTCAAAAATGGTAGGGGACGTGACCTTCAAAAAAGGCCATGTGGGCGTGGCCAGTCAAGGTCGTTGCATAAGTGGGTACTCTCCAAAATAACCATATACTAATGTTCAGAGGCAAATCTCACCGTGTATACGCACCCTTAGATCGCTAACAGAATCACACTCACCACCTGTCGTGTCACTTAAGAAATAAATAACAGAAAATCCTTATGAATTGAGAGTTTTGAGAAACAATTTGAATAATTTGAAGTCAAATAGGGAATTTAGCAATGCACCACATCATGTTGGCAACATTGTGTGTAACACATGTTGCCTATATTTCCCACTTGAAAAACCTAACCTTAGATTTGTGGAAATCTTAGGTTAGAATTGAAAATCCAAATTTTTCCAAAATATAAATTAAATAATGTCGTTATTAATTGGTTGGAGATATGCAGCTTTTATTGGAAGTATTGTTGGAGCTATTGGCTTAGCATTATATCCTATTGCTATTGATCCAATGATAAATACTGAAAAATATAGTAAAAATTTACAATCTCCTTATAGTAGAGTTTTCAATAAATTATTGGTTTTTTAGAAAAAATCCAGGAGAAAAATCGTGCCGGAATATCCCAGGAAGATATTCAACCAGGAAGTATAGGAAAAATCGTAATAAATACGTAGAATCAATATTAAATTCTTTACATTTCCAGATATGAAAGTTTGGACGAATCCTTTCGATAAAACGAAGAAATAAATGTGTTTGTAAATATTATTATTATTATTGATTAGGATAATACATATAGCTATATTGTACATAAAAAAATCTAGTCAGTATTTATTATTATTACAAAATGTAATAATCACAGCCAATATGCATCATTTCCATCATCTTCTACGTTAATAAATACATCAAAAGCCTCCCTATGGCAAGTACCATCATGATTAAAAATATATTTATGGAAAGTACCATCAGAACTTGCAACTAAAATTGAATAATTAATAATTTTTTTTTTTAAATTAAACTACCATAATACAAATTACCAATTACTGAATTGTTGGAAGTAAAAGCACATTTACACGACTTTTCAGGCGGTAAAGTGAATGTTGCAAAAGCCCATTGTGAATCAGTGTAACTTCCTAGAAGTTTTGTTTTGCGGATCCTGAAATTAAACCAAAAGAATTTATAGATAGCTAGAATCGATAAAGTTATGTATTGTTAACTTACAACATCCGTTTATTTAGATCCGTATTTTTAACTGCAAAAATGTGAATTGTCCCTTTATTACTCGAACAACATAAATAATCTGAATTCTTACTGAAATTAAGACTAAAAAAAAAAAACAAGATAATTAATGAAAATCCACAGTGAAGAAATTCTGATATTTTTACCAATAAATCGATGCCTGATCACTACCTCGACGTAATTCTAATAATTTTTGTCTAGTTGCTACATCCCATACACGGATTAATGTACCTTGAGTTGATGCTGTTGCTAGTTTGGTAGCTTGTGGATTCAATGCTAAACAAACTAGATCACCAACATGTGCATTTAAACGAGCAGGTGGACGTGACATACTAATTTCAATACATGATAAATCTAGAATTTCTACAGTGCCAGTCTTATATCCAGGAAATATTAAAATCTCTCTTTCACATGATTCAGATGAACTCAATTCCAATAAACCTCTAGGATTTTCAACCGTATTAATCGAATATAGTCTTTGTGTTGGTACAAGATACGAATAAACATG
>JAZBHA010000836.1:0-23319 GCA_037464855.1 Iselma pallidipennis | reverse complement strand
TTATCTTTTCGGGCACGTATTGCCCGAATTGATGATGGAAATGTAATTTCTAAGACAATCTTTCTTTCAGCATTATCGAAGATCAATAGAGTATTATCAGAGTATTTAGGTCTTGAACCACCGGAGACAATAGCCAGTAGATTAGATGTTGTTAACATTTCACATTTGGTAACACTACCAAAATACGAGATATCTAACAATAAGAAGAAAATACGTAAATTCAATGGGGAAAATTTAGAAAAACTGTATACCATAATTTGCTTTCTCTAACAATGGGTCCACATTGAAAATTTTCAATCCTGTTTCCAGCGAACAGATGAAACAATCTGGAAAAATTTGTGTTTTTTTTTTGGAAATTTTAATTAACAACAACCAAACAGGCACAACTTACCATGGTCTTGACTAAATCGTAAATTATTTATGACTTGTCGAGCACTATTCATTTTTGAATTTCTAAATGCGCAAATTCCTGTTCCTTTACTTAATTACAACTTATACATTAGATTTCAAATAAGTAATAGAAACAAACGCTTGTTTACTGTAAGTAAAATTACTTAAGTAATTTGGTAGGAAATAGTAAATAGTAATGGTTAAAGATAAGTAAATTAACAACAAAACACATAAACGACTTGATCGCAAAAGAGAACCATAACAATAACGCGTGCAACTCGTCTACGAATGCGCAGGACTCAAACTGGCACGGCACATGCGCAGGTAGTCAACAACATCAGGGACGAACTAAAGGCGGGCGCACACCGGTCTGCGTGGTGAAACTGTAATGGGTTGATGGACCCCCACTTATTTGGTGTTGTGTAATGTATCTTTACTACACAGAAACTGCGGTACCCAAACTTTTTGCTTGAAGTGATTTGATAAAATGTTTCTATAGTTGATTCCCTGACCAAATACCAAATTTTCAAGAACCTAGAAACGCTGAAAGTTTCTAACTGTACGTTGTAATATTTGAAGGCCAAGTCGATAATGGTTGGCAAAAGTGAAACTAGGGACATTCCTATCCCTTGGTTCACATACATCTAAGATTTTTGATATTATAACCTCACATTTATGAAACCGTATTCAATAAGTGGTGCGTGTGGTATCAACGTTTGGCTTATTAACTGCCCTCATATTGTATTTCTACTCTAAAAACAGGTAATTTTCAGATTAAAAATAAGTGGAGGTAATTTTATTCACATTATTTACTACATAACCCTATTTAATGTTTCGCGCCATTTCAAAGGTAATACTTTCCGAGGTGTATGGGGTGTATGATATGATGGTTAGTGACATTTCTGTCATTGGCAATTTTCCATTTGGTCCTGAGAATTAGTATAACAAACTATTGGCAATGTGTTATTGCCAAAATAGTCGTGGGTCGTATATACCTTTGAAGCGCCTGCTCTAAAGAATATCCAAGTTTTAGACCATCTAGATTGGTGGGATTTTGTGCCTTTGGCGGTTCTATACTTCCCACGTTCTCTTTCCAACATACTAATTCTAAAAACCCAATGGAATATTCACAAATTTATACAAATTTTTATAAAAAATCGACTGGACAGTCGAAATAATTTCACTACAAAATATCTTTAATAATATGTCGAGTTAATGAGATGTTTCATTCTCTTATATGAACTTGTCCCGGGGCCAAAGTAAGCCAATCCGACTCTGTCGTTTTCCGCAACTCGTTAACAGGAGCTGACGTTACGTTCTTCCAAAATAGTGGAGTATCTCTTGATCCATTTTCCTCATCACCAACTATGGCGCATGCGCTTCTAGACGGAGTCGATTCCGGTTTTTAGCGGTGAATTTTTTGAAAAGTCATTGTCAAAACAAAAATGGCAGCGTTCAGTGGTTGGTCGGACGAGAAAATCGTTCAACTTACAAATGAAGAAACACGTTTACCAGCCCTTAAAGAAATTCAAGACCATCTTCAATCGGTACCACGTACAGAAATTACACGGACTGCAAATTCATTACAATTACCGTTGATTTTTGATTGTTTAAATGATTCAAACAAGTAAGTTAACCTCAAAAGTGCTTTGTCAACATTGTAACAATAATATACATTTATTTATTGTTATTATTATTATTTTATAGTGAACAAATTAATGTGGCTTGTGAAGTATTATCAATTTGTATGGATAATTTGAATTTGGGTGAAAGTACTGATAAATATGGTGTTTTTCTGGAAAGAGCCCTAAATCACCCTGTGCCAGCTGTAAAATTGATGGCTTTAAAAGAACTTAAACGAAATGCTGATAACGAAGATATATTAATTGATTTATGCAAAAAACAACCCTTAATTAGCAATATCATTAAATGTATTGCTGATAATGATTTAGAAGTTGCTAATAAAGCTTCTGATATTCTAATCGTTTTGGGTATATCGTGTAATGGTATTAAACATTTAACAAATACGGATGGTTTACAAGTTTTACATGAAACGATGGCAATCAGTGAAATTGCTCGATTACGAATCTATGAAGTTTGTTAACAGTTTTTCGCTAATTTTTGAAATAATTTAATTAATGATTTATTTATAATTCTTGTAGGCTTTAATTCGAATTAGTTGTCAATCAGAAATCAATTTTACAATTTTGAAATCAACTGGTTTATTAACACAAATTGTAACGGAATTGGAAAATAATGATATTTTATTAAGACTGAACATATTGGAATTATTAACACTTTTAACTGAATGTAAACATGGTTATGATTTTTTGGAAACATCCGAAATTATGAAATTATTATTAATGATGTTGGAAGATAGTGATTTAGTATCTGTACAGTTATGTGAACCTGGTAATTATCATATACAATAGCATACGAATTACCTAGTTTTTACTGTATTTCCAATCATTTTTAGGCATCTTGAAGTTCTTCGGTAGTATGGCACATTTCAAACCGATTCAAGCTCTATCAAAATATCCATACATAGTTAAACGATTATTTGATAATCTGGAAAATCCTGATTTTACTGTTGTCGGTGTATCTTTGGATACTCTCGGTTATATTGGAACATTGAATGAAGGAAAAGTAGCATTAGATGCTTTAGGTATTCAATAACAATAAAGAAATTAGTAATTAAGTAATTATGCATATTTTGTGTTGTTAGGTTCTAAAACTGAAGATGCTGTTAAACTTATCTCGAAAACATTACCATCATATCCCAGTGAAGTAAAAGTACGTGCATTAAATTGTTTAGAAAATCTATTACGTTTAATTGAATATAATACACAAATTGCATTGATAACAAGAAAATGGTTTAATTTAATCGATGATAATCCAATTGATTTTATATGGCGTTATGCAAAAAATCCATTTTTTGAATTTCGTTTAGCTGGTCTTGGTATTCTATTAGCAATATCACATCAACCATGGGGACAGGAAGTTATTAAAAATACACCAGGTATAGCTAGATACTTATTGATTTATTATTGAAAAATATTAATTTTTGAAATTCCAAAGGTTTGGTGGAATTTTTTTTGGATCGCAATATTGAAACAATCAAAGAATGTAAAGAAGTTAAATACAATATTGTTAAATCGTTGGCAAATAGTTTGGTATTTGATGATTTTATGTTGAAACGACTACAAAATTTCGTTAAAGAAGGACCGTTTTATGTACAGACTGTTAGTGAAGTGGCTGTTGAAAGAAATGATTAGACTAGTTAACAATTTGCGTATGTCTTATGGCTTTTTTATATGAAAATAAGAAGAAAAAATAAATGAATATACCATAAATGTGTAACATTTGGGGAATACCTTAATGGGACCTTAGGTATAAAAGTCTTTATTTTTATTTCCCATTTTTGAAAATAACACTTTCTTACCAATTATTTTATTCAAATATAACGTAATTGTACAGAAACGGAATGCTAAATTAACTATATTTGGTTATATGAACAAAAAAAAAAGCGTATTTACATCTAGATTCTACAGTATTTCCCCAGAGGAAATGTAATTACAAAACATGTTATTTACATACAGAGGCAAGAGTTTTGATTACTGCAACATCCTTCTAATAACTGGAAATCAACATTTAGAATTATCCGTAGACCTCAAGTGGCAAAGACGCCAAAATTTCTACCCCTATTCGTTATTTATTTGGTACTCTTGGGGTGTGAGACTTTTCTCTCTTAATTTTCCCTCGGTCTCTACAACTAAAGAGGTAGCTATCTGGTTCCTCTTTTTTTAGAAAGAGAAAGGACAAAGTTAGGAGAGAAAATTCTCTTCCTACATTAAAAGATATTTATAAATACTTTTCGTGTTTTTTCTTTTTTTAAATACTGTAAATATAAAGTGGTCAGTTTAAAGAAACTATTTATAATAGAATTGCATTCACAGTCATTTTTCCTATTTAACAAAACACAAATGGGAAGTATTTACGTATTTGTTGTACTTGCTGGTTTTTGACCGCTGACAATTTTCGTAATAATCCTTAACATACCAACAATAGGTGCTTCAAATGCTAATGATACAAAAAATGATAAACTATACGATGCAACAACTTGCCCTAAAAATATAATAATCATAACTAAACTGCCTAAATGTAATGGACTATCCATGCTCATTGCCATCATTCTTATAACAACTGGATGTAATAAATATGCACAATATGTTACACGACTAAATGGATATAGAATGGTTGATGATAAGATTCTATTGATAATACCACCATAGCCGGTACAACAAGCTATAACAATCCATGCTAGACCTAATGCCCATATTGAATGACTTAATGCACTATAAGCTGCACCGGCAGTTGGTGATAGATTCACTTCATATAAACCATAAACCAATGATAATAAACAAGCAAACGATACAGTCCAACCACCGATAACAGCCCACTGGAAATAATCAAATAATTAATAATTAAATTTAAGAATTTCTTATTTGAAAATACTTTTGACATGCGAAATTCACAGTTTTTCTTGAACAGAAACCAACCAGCACACATACCAATCAAATACGGTCCCAATCTAGTCCATGGTTTATCGTAAATCTTATCAAATAGTGCTAGAGGATCATCAGAACCGGGCATATGACTATTACTATACGCTATATAACCGGTAGTTATCCAAGAACTCGTCATGAAGACTAACAATAATGAAGCAGCACTCTTGAAATGACTGAAATTTTACAAATTTTAATTGGATTTTTGTGAATTTTCGTGAATTTCTACTAACTTTGTGGCCAAAATTAACAAAACAGCTCCAACAATATAGAATTGTGTGTCATCGGATAGATACCAACTCCATAACATACACTGAAATTTATTTGTGGAATAGTCAACGAAACAAATTATGGTACCAACTTACCATTTCATCAACCGGGAATAGTGTATTGATATAAAGAACATTTCGCCACCAATAATTTGGACAATTGACATGATCCATTGTGGGTGGTTCAAAAATTGAATTATAATTGAACCATTTCATGGTAACTTCAACTACACCCAAAGTGAACAGATATGGTGCTGTTAATCTGGAGAAAATAATCGTTTCGGAAACAAGAAAAAAACAACCATAAGTGAAATAATAATCTTACCTAGCAAATCGGTACAAAATCAAGCCGAAGAAATGTAACATGCCCGATATAAAACTGCTTTTATTTGTTAAAGGATCCAATTTACCTCTGGCATGTGTTCGAAAATATAGAAACGACACTAGAAGACCACTAGTAAAGAAAAATGTGTCCACACTAAATGCCCCATTTGAAATTGTTTGGAAAAAGAATTCCCTTTGGACGACTTTCCTATATTCCATATTATCTAAAAAATATTTGTATTTAATTGTTCTTTTTCCTCGGGAATTAGAAAATTACCTGAATATTTAAAGGCAACTATACAGGTGTGTCCCAGAATCACCCATGCCATACTTATGGATTTCAAGCCATGAATCACAGGAATTGTATCACTGCTTACAGTTTGGTCACAGATTGTTTTAATATTTGTTTTTAGTGAGAACGATAGAATTGTCTCTTTAACAATTAAACCTGTAATTTTTCAATATCAGAATCTGTGTTAGACCCCTGTCACACGGGCAAAATAAATTGTAATTTAACCTTGGTTCTCAATTTGCCGTGTAACAGCCCACACAATATTCAATTAATGAGCGGTGAAACTTTATTTAGTAAATTGGCTGTTCAGAACTCTATTTAGCTAAATTGTGTCAACTACGTATGCGCGGCATCAAAAACACACAACATACACATGACAGTCTACGATATTTCTACGCTTTGCCCGTGCGTTAATTGTAATTGAGAAACCCCCGTGTGTCAGGGTACAATTCACCAATATTTCAATTTGTATTGACCTTGTCGTTAAATTACAATGTATTTTGTCCGTGTGACAGGGGTCTTATTCTGCTCGACTTGAAAAACTTACAAAGTGGTGATGAAGGTTTACGATTATCGGAACGTGTTTCTAGGGCCTCCTCAAGATTACCATTTAAATTCGTATTACCATTGTTATTGTTGTTATTATTATTATTATTATTATTAACAACATATAAGCCATAATTACCATTTTTCGTTTTTGTATCAGGCATACTCATATCTAATTTTAGATGGTTTTTTGTGATTGATAAGAGGTTTTTCTTTTTCTCATGTTCTAAATAGAAATCATATGCAGTACCAGCAATCAAGAAAACAATTACAATTGATGTTACAGCACTGTAATCACCACAAATTATTGTTTTTTTTAATTGTATTTTTTATTTGATAAGAAGAAAAACTCACCATAGAATTTGGAATGTCGTATCTTGCCAAATATTAAAGTATGTATGATGGGATCGTACCGCTTCGACTTTAACATTAATATGCTTTGATACTTTCGACGTTTCTTCCAATATTGTCTTAATATCAGAATCGGTACAAATGTACGGCATACATAAGCCGATATGAAGTGTTCGTTCCTGTGAATGAAGTAACATTTAAAAAAATGCATAAAAGAGTGGAGAATTGGGCCTCTAAATGATCTGGCAGTCTTGACTTCAAACCACAATAGTTGGGTTCGGGCCGATTGTTCGGTGACGTAGGAGTGAATAGATTTATAGGTAGTGTAAAATCTTATGACCGCTCGCTGCGCGAAGGCGGAGTCACAAGGAGAAAATCTCGGCCGAGAAGTGGTGTTATACTATTCACCATACGCACGTAAGTTAGAGTGAGCAACTGGCCGCTATGTAGTCATTGAATAGATCCTCTCGTCACGAAGCTAGCGCGAGAAATAACAACGTTATTGCAATGCATAATAGACCACATGTGGACACTCTTTGGTTCTGCCGCGCACGGTCATCAGACTTTACAATGATAATAGAAACTAGCGAACGTACTGGTGCTGATGGTGTTTCCGAACGTAAAACCTACCAATCATTACAGACCGACCCGACATAAGGTCTGGTGAGACGCGTTCCATCATATGAAAGCGTACACATGCACATGCCCGCACTATGTGCACCACTTTCCGAAGTAGGGCGTACGGAGCACTATTCGCACTTTTTTGTATACTCGTCGAATGCAACAGTGTTAACTCCTTCCACCCCAAAACAGCAACCGAACGCGTCGGAGCGTAAGGTATTAAAAAATGCGTTTAGAATTGTCGAGGCAAACGTAGCTAATAATGATACGAGTTAACTGATAGAGAACCCAGCACTCGGAGAGCTGCCTCAATGGACCGAGAGAAGTAAAGAGAAAGAGAGTTCCTTATAGTAGTGCCCTTTGAACGTCTAAAGTCGAAACTGCCAAGCCAACGTAGAAATACTATACTTCACCCGGCGCATCCACCAAAACTACCGGAATTAATTATAATAAGAGATTCGAAAATATATTCGAATTGAAGGCTTATTCCTATAATTATTGAACTTCTCAGCTTTTTTAAGGCAAATTTATACAATTTTTCAACAAAAATCTGCAACGGCCCGTTAAAAATTTCTGAGAAATAGCCACCGTAAGTAGAACAACAATGATGACCACACATTGGTGGGAAATTAATGGAAAACTGAAAGGCTATCTTTACCAGGAAGCATACTGTATGTAATAATAATTATACGGTGATAATTACGTTTACGTATAACGTACCATACGATATATATGGTTACAACTAATTAGATAGTTTAAATATTATAGTAAGTGTTATCTAATTTTAATGACTCGTACAACAGAATTATGTAAGTCATAAATATTTTTTTATGTGTTCTACAAAACAAACGTCTTTCTAGTCTAACAATAAGTCTAAGCAAATATATCTGGCATCCCATAAGAATTCGTTGATTTTTTTAAAAATTCCTATTTCTTTTTTATTATTTACCTCTGTAGTAAATGATGAATTCAGATGGATTCTCATCATGAAAAAGGCAACCGGAAATGGTGGTACTGATGTATAAACCATCGGTCCAGCTCGATAACCTTTGGCTTGACTGGGATGAAAACTTGATTTTGAGACACCAGCCTCTCGAACCATACGAGTACGATTCTAGAAAAAAAAAACGAATAACAACGGCCCGACAAAAAACACGTCAATATTTGTCCAGAAACAACAAGGACTTTGAAACTAATATTTTAAAACAAATAATTAGATTTCAATAGACTTTTTGTGGATTCTTTAAATTAATTCATAACGTTTTATTTTATTTGTTTTAAATAAATAAATAAAATGAGAAAAAAAGGTGTGTTTGTCCCCATTATCGGTCGTCATCATCATCATCATCATCGTCGTCGTTGACAGCAAATCGTCAAAATTTTCTGCTCTTTTGAAATTTATTTACATAAAAAATACAATGACGACGTGGATGACCAAAAAAAAATATTGACGTTTTCCGAAGACAACTTTCTAATTATAGTTATGATAATGATTACAAATAAAAAGTCACGAGTTAGTCACGTAGCAATATCAAAAAATTACTCCATTATCATTAATAATTAATCAATAAAAATATTAGTATCGCCTGAAAATATATACCAACATTATCACTTTGGACCGATAAAACCCCGTTGGCCCGATAATACCACTTAGTATCGTTAAGATATTGCTCTGATTGGTGAAAAAATTTGAAAGACTGTAATGTGATTGGTTCCAATTACCTCTGAATCAATGATAATTGATCTCCTTCTTGGGACGATATTATCGCACAAACTCTGCGAACCAGTCCAGTAATGGTTACCCCAGAACCATCCAGTTGAATATCGGCCACTAGCATCATCCACTGTTTTGGGGCAAAAAAAAATAGCAATAAATATTGTTTTTTTGCAATAAATTCCAAGGTTAATGACAAATTGTTGTTAAAAAGAAAATTTGCAATTCATAGACAGTTATAGGAATTAAATTGATTCCAATCACGTTTCGTTTAGAAAAAAGTGTGTCAAATAGATCACCAATATGTACTTGTTGCATATATGTTAGAGAATATCACAATTTTATTGATGCGTTTATACCTATTGCTAGAGATTATGCAATTTTTTATATTAATAATTAATCATAATCAGTGAAGAAAACTTCTCTCTCTCTCTCGAAAGAAAAAAAATAAAAAACTGTTGTTATTTTGGCCCACATTTTCACTAACAATATTTCGAAAAAAAGAAAAAATCAAGGATGTTTAAAACTTTTAAATCTCGGAAATATCCTACCAGCATAGGTCATAAATCTTGGTTAATAATAATGAATAAGTGGTGGAGTTTTAATGTTTTTAGGTCAGATTTACAAATCTATTGCATTTTGAAGTTGTCGTTATGAATTTTTATTTTTTATTTTTTATCAAACAAGTTTAATCAAAATCAAAGATACGTAGGAGAAGATCCCAAATAATCGATCTTTTTTAGCTTTGTTTCAGCCAATAACGCAATAGTGGCTGCTAACGATTTTTCTTGATTATAATACAAAAACTGTGTACCTGCTCTGTTAGAGCAACAAAAATTGCTTAATTCCTACAAGAATCTAGATTATTGTGCAATTTCTTGACTAAATAAACTGCGTTTAAATTATATCCCATGACACTTGCAAACTAGTTGAACCTTTTTTTTTCTTCTAGTCCAGCCGTTCTTAACTTTTTCTTTGCCACCGCCTCCAAAACATAACTCAAGCTTTAAACCCTAAAATGCATCAAATATTTAAAACATAACATTCGCGGACTGCCTGTGGGGCTCCACCGACCATAGGTTAAGAACCTCTGTTCTAGTCCATTCACAAGAAGACTAGGTCAAATTGAGAATTACTAACAAATTCATGAATATGTAAAATGAGTATATGGACATTTAATACAACAACATATACATTCATATTATCAAATTTTATTTATTTTCATTTATGTAATCAGAAATTATTGTTGTAAAAATCCTTAATCAATTAAATGGATTGCATTAAATCGTTTGGAAATTGCAACAAATCAAGGTTCGATTTGTTTGTTATAGTAGAGTGCAACTAATGAATTTTATTTGTAATGCAATCGATTTCAAGGCAATAAGAAACTAGTAGATTTGCGGTGTGGTTTCACCTTTTTACTGGAAATCCTTTATCAATATTTAAATTGACTTGACACCACTGACTAAGGCAATAAAACTACACAATTCTTAGAGATGCGAAGAGTTTCTTGAACAGGCAGGTGCTCGTTTCATGGTTGGTTTATTGTTTTAGTTAGGAGTGCCAAGTCAGTTTAGACACACTATACATCTAGATATTGCAAGCAATATTTCGGAACTTTATTATTAATGCTAATGTAGCGGGTTTCTAATTAATACCTACTGATTGCCGATAAGTATTACTACACATTACACAACTGATAATTTTATCTAGATAAGTCTACAATTTACATTCTAAACTAGGTTGAATAATTAGCACTTTTTGGCACCAATCTTTAAGATACAGAGTCAACGATCGAAATATGAAGCTAATACAGCTCAAGTTTCAGACCCTTGATGCTTAAATTGAATAAGCCCTGAAAATATTTCAGGGCCACCACATTCTCGAGACTTGATATTTAAGAAAAATGGTGAAAAATTGCAAAATTTACCTCTTAATTTATAGTAAAACTATCAAAAGAAAGTAAAGTCTCGCCAGTTCGACATTTATTTTACTCCCATTTTACTAAATTCAAATGGGACCTAAATTCTTGAATTATTTAACAGAGTCAGATGACCATACTAGTCACCTGTTATGTATTTACCTTGAAGAAAAATTCTTGGTTAAACTTTCTTAATTATTTGAGATCTAGCTGAACGAAACGACACTGAAATGCTTTCACTGTGATCTGTTCTTATTCGTTATTATTTACACTCTTATTTAATAATACATAGGAGTATAATATTTGATTATTTCATGCTGTTATTATTATTATTATTATTATTATTATTATCTAAGAATTGTCTAAAAAGTTAAATAAATAGAAAGTAATAAGAGGATAATTAACGTTTTCTTTTCAATTTACAATATTATCAAACAAAACAATGATGAAGAGAAAGAAGAAGAAAATAAAAACGAAAGTAAAATCGCTTACGTCAATCAACTCTCAACAGAAAAAGTAATGAAAGTTAAAAAATTTATTTTTTCTTTATCCCATTTAAACCAATTTAATTTTTCCTTGATTTGTTGTTAGAAGTATAATAATAAAATGTACAACTGTTTAAGTACTATTATCCTTTGATGAACCCTTATTATTTTTTTTCTCGTTTAATATTTTGTAATCCATTCCCGGAAATGTTCATTTGTTAATTTTATATAACATCACATATTACTTAAGCCAATGCAAACATTAATCTTAAAGTAACATGTAGCTATAAGTAGCTATAGTTACAACTGATTGTAAATCCGTTGTAATGGATTAATGGAAGAGAGAAAAAAGTGATAGCGTAACGAGTGAAAATTACCGTCCAAATTTTGCTATGTATGTTATACGAAACAATTAAAGGTAATTTCAACATAACACACATTTATAGAATGTTATGATAATTTTATTTTATTTTTTTTTAACCACCGGCTGCGTAGTGGGCAATTATTAACCAATTACTATGGCAGTAAGGGCAATTTACCACCCTAGGGCTGTAATATTCATAATAATACACTAAAAGCTGCCTTTAGCGGACCCTTTATTAAACAGAAATTCGTATTCAACAGAAATCTCGCCCAGTCCCTTGACATCTAATACAAGCAAGTATAGGTAGGCCGATTTAAGAAAAACCAACCATCGAATGCGCAGAGGGACTGAAACGAGCCCGCGCTGCAAATATCGAATCGGCCTACCTATACACCTCCATGAAGCGGAAACTGACTTTATCCGGCCCCTTGATATTTCGTTGAAGACAGGTTTTACTGTATTTTGGTATTTTTTACTATTTCGAATGTACTGAGTAATGTTTACTTAAATAACTAATAACTTTGTTTTGTTAAAAGAATAATAACTATTATTCCAGAAAGTTTTTGATGTAATTATCGATTTTTACAAAAATTATTGAAGTAAAGTAAAGAGATGTTCTCGAAATATGTTGGAACATTTTCATGAACTTGGTCAAGGCGCCCAGACATCAAAAAAAAAGTTGGACACATGTGAATAAAAACTAGATTATGATGAGTAATCATCATATAGTTAAGAATAATTAAAAAGAAAGTAATGTACACGGTTTGCATGTGAAACTCTAGTGATAGCTAGCTGTAATGCTTTCGTTGAACAAAAAAGAAAAAGAAATGAAAATAGAAGAGTAATACGTGCAGAACTGCAGAAGACTAATGAATAATAGATATTAATTATTATTGAAAATCTATTTAAGTATGTAATTTTTTGTGTCTAACAAGGGGAAAGTCGTCTATAATCATATTAATAATAACAATAATAACAATATTGTTCATTTGAATATTTATGAAATTTTTATTGATTATAAACACTAAGGAAACATATCGTTAATTTATAGAAATTTGCACAAACTAACTGTAATGTAAATAATTTCAAATGAAAAAAAATACAATATTTTAGAGGAACTTTTCGAAGAATTTACTAGACAACACAACTTAAAAACAACTAGGAATCTTTAAACAAACAACAATACAATTTTATCAAGGCCTTTATTCCGAATTTTCATAATAGAGGATTTTAAAATAAAGTAAAACGTCCGTTAATCCGTCATACCAAAGATCAGGGCCGGAATGGACTAGTTTAGCTTCAGGGGAAAATTTAACTAATTCCGTTTTAGATTCTTGTGTGGATATTTTGTACGGAAATAAAACAAATCTAGAGGACAACAATAAGGCCAAGTGAAGTGCTGTCGAGGCTGGCAATTTCAGTGCCATCGCAACAGATCGCGAAATACTGTCTATGGTTTTCCACTGGACACTGTCGACTAAGAAAACATCTTCAGAAGATGGGCCCAAATTGTCGAAGATGCGAAAAGGTGGACGAAACTATTGCCCGAAGCTCGTCCAACACCGTGGATCCATGCTGGAGGAGAACTAGCAAAGCATGGCCGAGATCATCGGCGCCCCTTTGAGCACACTTCTGCGATACATGCGGGCTTTCAAAACCAGAATTCAGAATCCAGAAGGTCAAGTGAGATCCATCCCGACTCGACTAAAAACCGTTTACTATTTCTTTTTTAATACTGACGCATTAGCGGGGTTCTACTGTAACTGAATTGAAGGGTGTTGAGTAGCCCTTAGGTAACAAACTCTCGGGATAAAATGATGGACTTTAATCCCTTGTTATATAATATACCTACTATTGTTAGACAACCATTCGATTACATGAAAACGAAAGTAAATGAAATAAGTTACACTTGTAATCTTACAAGAATATAAAAAAAACCAATTATTTCTATCAATTTTTTGCTTTCATAATATATTATATTGAATTAGTTTTTTTTAAATTTAAATAGAACAATATAGGAGAGGTTCTATTGTTATTAAAAATAAAAGATTTACGGTTAATAATTTTTTCAAAAATAATCAACAATTAATTTAATAAAACAAGAATGATGAAACCGAACAAATAAATAAATCCAATTTATTATTTTATATAATAATAATTACGTCTTTATTAAAAATAATAATAATAATAATAATAATAATAATAAATAACGTATAGAATAATGTAACTATTATTTAGGAAGAAAGTTCATCATCACATTGAACACAGCCAGAATATTTAATAATTTTGGAGAAAGTCATATTTTTTTTCGGTTTTAAATCAAATTTAAACGCATAATACACCGAAAATTTGTTGTTTTAAACAATTTCCATAATACGTCTTGTAAACACAAACAGACAATAATTAACACGTATTGTTAGAATTTCAGTCTATCTTTCTCCCTGTAGTGTGTGTGTGTTTTTTAACGTGTTTTGACTTTCACTTTTAGTTCAATCGATACTGTAAAATAACAACAAATAGACTTTCTTCGATTAGGCTGTTTTTCTTCAGAAATATTTGAAAAAAAAAAGACCAGTTATGTTGTATCAGAAGTTTGATTTTCAGCCCAAACAATATACGCGATAATTGCAACTGCTACGACTATTATCACTACTATAAGGACACGGATTAAGCATCCACATCCACTGAGACACATTCTTCCCGTTTTGGATTTTGATCGTTCGTAGAAAAAAAATTGTCAAAAATATGTTATTTTAAAAAAATTTTTGTTGGTTTCTAAGGAAATACACGTTCGCAGTGTTGATAATAAAAATGTTCCAATAACGGTCGTACTTTTAAATTTTCAGTCAATGCCGTTTCCTTTCTATACAATTATTGCAATCTACATTTATAATCTAGTTTTTTGTTTAAATAAATTGTTCAATAAAAAAATTGGCGAGAAATGTTGCAATACTTCAAGAAAATTTCGTTACTTAATATTACCGATTATTATTTAAAACTCTTACTTCCTCATACAAATTTAAAGATCAGAGAAAGTTTATTAATAATAATACTGACAGTAATAATAATAATAATAATGTAAAGTAAATAAAACTTACTTTTTAATGCCCAAATATCGGTTCGATTCAATCCTTCCAAATATAATTCAATATCTTTTTTACAATTGATTGATATCATATTTTTGATTTGTTCATATTTGAGTGCTAAAATTTCTGTATTATAGAAATCTAAAACTCTAGCTAAACTTGATTTGATGATAATTTGATCATTAGCACTAACACTATAATTCACATTGGGTAATTGATATTTTGGATCCACTAATGTACCATCATGGTATTCCATTTCGTTTTGCCATTTTTCAGTTGAATTTAAAACAACACTTTTAATATAAGTTAAAATAAATAATAATAAAATAAAGTTCATTTTGTGTTTTTTGTTTGTTTAATTATTAATTTGATATTAAATGATGAGTTCAAGAATGTTGTTGTTGGTTGATGGTTGTCTTGTCGTGTTGAATGTTTATGTGTTCACCATGTGAGTTCTGCGAGACTTAGCCCCCCACAACACTTTCTTTGGCACTCTCTCTTTCTATTTCCAGTAGAATTCACACTACTATTCGTATATAACTGAGTTCCCCCTCATATATTTCCGAAATTGTTTGAAAAATCTTTATGTGTGTATGTGTGATGTAATATATTTTAATAGAAAATATTTGATTCTAGACCTAAAGTGTGAAGAAAAATTGAGTAATTTCTAGTTAGGTATTGTTGTGTTAGTCATTTATATAGTTTTTTCGTTATTAGTATACCGTTGCATAAAGATTGTAAAAGTCGTTTTGGTTGGAAATTCGAGATATTTTCTATTTGTATTTACCTAGAGTTCTATCACTTCCTGAAATATTCTATTTGTTTTACTGTTTCCTGTAATTTTCAATATGATTAGCGACATTAGTAGATTGCAGAAAATACAGTACTTTCGTGTAAATTGTTATAATTTTATGGGATAATTTGAAAAAGTATAGCATTAGATTGTGCTTCAATTCATGGTCAAAATATCTATAATAGAATGAATTGATTTCTATTTCTTCACTTTGTGGGGAAAAAATTGAAAATATATAAACAAATTTATGCAACCAAGATTTTAAATAAATTAAAATCCATTAACTAAACTGTTAATCCATCAAAATGTATTTAGATTTGCCGAAATACATATTAAGTTCTCTGTTTCGGCGTCTCTGCCAATTTTATATGGAGATGAATAACATAAAAACTACACATGCTAGCGAATATCCATTTAGGGCCCATTTGAATACATGGAAAACTGTTTCGTTCTGGCCGAATTAAAAATGATTAGTAAAACAACTATTCGTGTGAATCACTTGTGGTAACCATTAATCCATTGCCCATCAAACATTCTACACTCAAAGCTCGTTTAGATATTATGTGCAGTATTTTTTGAAATACATATCAAGATTTTTCTCTTGGCACATCCCTCAATTTCGCACAAAAATGGACGAATTAGTTGCTTAAAAATTACAAGCACTAGGCAATTGCGATTGTTACTAACCGATTGCTTATCAAAAATTCTACAAAATGCATCAACTCTGGAGTATTAACATTTAATCCCGGCGCATCCACCAATTTTACATGAAACATTTGGAAGTTATTATAATAACGTGCTAGTGGTTTACAGTTTTCACTCGTCGATTGTTCATCATAAATCGTACAAGATGCATTAATGTCCATCAAGGTATGTAATAAATTCACTAAAATATTATACTATCCAGTATATATCAGCTAAAGATGTGTGCATGTAGCATAAATATGAACATTTCTGGAGTACCTACCTTAATGAGACATCAGGTATAAAAGTCTTTCTTTTTCTTTCCCATTTTTGGAAATAACATTTTCTTATCAATTATTTTATTCAAATATAACGTAATTGTACAAAAACAAAATGCTAAATTAACTATATTTCTAATAATTGGAAAACATCATTTAGAATCATCCATAGGCAAAGATAATGCCAAACTTTCTACCCTTATTCGGTATTTATTTTGTACTGTTGGCGTGTGTCTACACGGTGAGATTTTTTCTCCTAATTTTCCTTCTGTCTGCAAACATAAAGAGGCAGCTATCTTTTTGTTTTGTAGAATGAGAAAGAACGAAATCAGGAGAGAAAAGTCTCTTCTTACCTTAAAAGATACTTATAAATACTTCTATTTTCATTTAAATACTGTAAATATTAAATGGAGAGTTTAAAGAATCGAATAGAATTATAATACATTCACTGTCGTTTTTCCTGTTTTACAACGGACTGAAGTGCATCATTAATCTCACGAGTGAGGCACTGTAGTCCTGTATTATATACTCTATTTTCTTGCACTTTTGAGAATATTCGAATTTAGAAACTGCAGGTTAGGATTTAGAAAAAGGCACTGAAGAGGCTTTAGAAGAAAGTTCAGAAGAGTTTACGGACTACAGTACGTGATATCTGTACGATGGATAGTAAGAAAAAGCTGGAAAACTTCTATATTTACTTTAGTCCCTTTGGAGTTTTAGGGAATAAAGTAGCCACTTCAGTCCCGAAAGTGCAAAAAATCCTCAACATACCAACAATAGGTGCTTCAAATGCTAACGATACAACAAACGATACAATATACGATGCAAAAACTTGCCCTAAAAATATAATAAACATAAGTAAATTGCTTAAATGTAATGGACTATCCATAGTCATTGTCATCACTGTTACAACAACTGGATGTAATAAATATGCACAATATGTTACACGACTAAATGGATATAAAATTGTTGATGATAAGATTTGATTGATAATACCACCATTGCCGGTACAACATGCTATAACAATCCATGCCAGACCTAATGTCCATACTGAATGACTTAATGAACTATAAGCTGCACCGGCGATTTGTGATAGATTCACTTCATATAAACCATAAACTAATGATAATAAACAAGTAAAAGATGCCGCCCAACCGCAGATAACGACCCGCTAAAAATAACAAAATAATTCATAATTAAATTAATTGAGAGAATTTCTTGTTTGAAAAATACTTTTGACAGGCGAAGTTCGCAGTTTTTCTTGAACAGAAACCAACCAACACACATGCCAATCAAATACGGTCCCAATCTAGTCCAGGGTTTATCGTAAATCTTATCAAATAGTGCTAGAGGACTATCAAAACCGGGCAGATGACTGTTACTATACGCTATATAACCGGTAGTTATCCAAGAACTCGTCATGAAGACTAACAATAAAGAAGCGGCACTCTTGAAATGACTGAAATTTGACAAATTTTAATTAGATTTTTGGGAATTTTTGGAAATCAATACTAACTTTGTAGCCAGAATTAGCATGGCAGCTCCAACAATATAGAATTGTGTGTCATCTGATAGATACCAACTCCACATTACACACT
Organism: Iselma pallidipennis; assembly: GCA_037464855.1. Taxonomy (NCBI): domain Eukaryota; kingdom Metazoa; phylum Arthropoda; class Insecta; order Coleoptera; family Meloidae; genus Iselma; species Iselma pallidipennis. Next base: position 5,038 of record JAZBHA010000836.1, on the reverse strand, counting down.
GAAATTTATTTGTGGAATAGTCAACAAAAAAAAATTACGTTACCCACTTACCATTTCATTAACTGGGAAAAATGTATTGATATAAAGAATATTTCGCCACCAATAATTTGGACAATTGACATGATCCATTGTAGCTGGTTCAAAAACTGAATTATAATTGAACCATCTCATGGTAACTTCAACTACACCCAAAGAAAACAGATATGGTGCTGTTAATCTGGAGAAAATAATTGTTTTTCGAAATCGCAAAAACATAGAAATAACATAATAATCCTACCTAGCAAATCGGTACAAAATCAACCCAAAGAAATGTAACATGCCTGTTATAAAATTGTTTTTATGTGTTAAAGGATCCAATTTACCTTTGGCATGTGTTCGAAAATATAAAAATGACACTAGAACACCACTAGTAAAGAAAAATGTATCTACACTGAATGATCCACTTAAAACTGTTTGGAAAAAGAGTTCCTGTTGGACGACTTTCCTATATTCCATATTATCTGAAAAAATGTTTGTATTTAATTAAAATTGTTTTTCGAGAATTAGAAAATTACCTGAGTAGCTAAAGCCAATTATACAGGTGTGTCCCAAAATCACCCATAACATACTTATCGATTTTAAACCGTGAATCACTGGAAGCGTATCACTGCCTACAGTCTGGTCACAGATTATTTTAATATTTGTTTTTAGTGAGAACGACAGAATTGTCTCTTTAATAATTGAACCTATAATTTTTCGAGTATTTTGTCAAAATTTGTCTTATTCGGTTAGACTTGAAAAACTTACAAAGTAATGATGAAGTTGTGGGATTATTGGAACGTGTTTCTGGAGCTTCTTCAAGATTATTGTTTAAATTCATATTAGTCTTATTGTTGTTATCATTATTATTAACCACATACAAGCTGTAATTTCCATTTTTTGTTTTTGTATCAGACATACTCATATCTGATTTTAGATGGTTTTTTGTAATTGATAAGAGATTTTGGTTTTTCTCGTGTTCTAAATAGAAATCATATGCAGTACCAGCAATCAAGAATACAATTACAATTGATGTTACAGCACTGTAATTACCACAAATTATTGTTTCTTTTCTGTGTTTTTCATTTGATAAGAAAAAAACTTACCATAGAATTTGGAATGTCGTATCTTGCCAAATATTAAAATATGTATGATGTGATCGTACAGCTTCGACTTTAACATTAACATACTTTGATACTTTTGAAGTTTCTTCCACTATTGTTTTAATATCAGAATCGGTGCAAATGTACGGCATACATAAGCCGATATGAAGTGTTCTTTGCTGTGAAAAAGAAACAACATTGTATCTATAGTATTTCTAAAATGATCTGGCAGTTTTGACTTTAAGGGATTAGAAACCCCAGTAATATTAGATAGTTTACTGAGAATCTAGCACTTGGAGAGCTTTCTGAAAAAGGGGGAGAGAGAGAGAGAGAGAGAGAGACCTTTTCAATAGATGCTATCTATGTTCGCGTTCCTCTATTGTGTATTTTGAACTTCTAAAGTCGAAACTGCCAAGTCATCTTAGACGTACTATACTTATAATTGCAGCTTGCCCGGCGCATCCACCAAATTTAGTATCGAGATTAATATATCGAGCATCCCATAATTTTAAATTTGCTTTTTTATTATTTACCTCTGTAGTAAATGATGAATTGAGATGAATTCTCATCATGAAAAAGCCAACCGAAAATGGTGGTACTGATGTATAAACCATCGGTCCGGCTCGATACCCTTTAGCTTGACTTGGATTAAAACTTGATTTTGAGACTCCACCCTTTCGAACCATAAGACTACGATTCTGAAAGCCAATAATAAAAACGGTCCGAAAAGAATTATTATTTGTCAAATAATAACAAGGACTTTGAAAGCCCGTTAGTTCGATAAAACCACTTACAATTCGTAGTGTGGTTTTATCGCTGAGATTGTTGGAAAAATTGCAATATGATTGGTTGCAGTTACCTCTGAATCAATGATAATTGATCCTCTTCTCGGGACGACATGGTCACACTGGCTCTGTGAACCAATCCAATAATGGTTACCCCAGAACCATCCAGTTGAATACCGTCCACTAGCATCATCCACTATTTTGGGCAAAAAAAAACAATAATAAATATTCTATTTAATGTTATAGTCCAGCATATTTTGTTTTACTTTTTGATGATATTATTTTTGAGGATTAATTTCCGACTGTTTTGGTTTTCTGGGCAAAAAACGACACTTTTGTATTCAGCCAACATTTCGCTCTTTTATTATTATTTTTCTAGAGCTTCAGAACAAATATGTAAAAGGTGTAGATTAGAAATCAGTGGCGGATCTACTGTGAAACTAATGAAGGATAAGTTTCAGGTTTCCTAAAGAAAAGGCGCTTGATAATACAATCCATTCTTTGATTTACATTACCTAGAGGCTTCCTAAAAGCATTTCAGAACAAATACCTGGTTTACAATGATGCTAGATATGTTTCTATAATTTTCGTAATTTTTCCGTGTCTAATACATTTCTTTTTTTGCTTTACAATTCTTTTGTGAGAAGATTCTGTAATTAGTTACTAGTCATCTCCATACATTAACTGTGCATAATTACTGTTTATATTGTTGTCGAAAATTAATATAAAGATTGTGAAAAGTTGCAAAATTTAATGATTAATTTTTATTAAAACTATCAAAAGAAAGTGAAGTTTCGCCATTGCAATCTTTACTTTACTTCAATTTCACTTGATCTAAATGGGATGTAAATTCTTGAATTATTTAACAGTCAGATGACCAAACCTGTTATGTATTTACCTTGAATAAAAAAAACTCATGGGAGAACTTTCTTAATTATTTGCGATCTAGATGAACATTATCAAAAAAAAGACCATCAACACTGAAATGCTTTCACTGATCCGTTCTTATTCGTTATTACTTACACTCTTATTTGATAATACATATAATAATTGATTATTTCATGCTGTTATTATTATTATTATTATTATTGTTATTATTATTATATTATCTGATCGTAGGAATTGTCTAAAAAGTTAAATAGTAATAATAGGATAATTAACGTTTCCTTTTCGATCTATTGTATTATCAGATAAAACATTGATGAATTGAAACGAAAAGAAAATAAAACGAAAGTAAAATCTCTTCCGTCAATAATATCTGAACAGAAAAACGAATGAAAGTTTAGTAATTTGTATTTTCATTGTCCTATTGAGATTAGTTTAGTTTTTCCTCGTTTTTTTTCTCGTCGAAATTTTTTGTTGTCATCCGGTCCCGGAAATATTTATTCAAACGTTAATCTTAAAGTAACATGTCGGCAAGTAATCAATCGGTATAATCGGTTATAGCGGAAGAGAGGAAAAAAATGATAGTGTAACGGATGAAAATTACTGTCCAAATTTTGCTATATGTATTATACGAAACGATTAAGGATAATTTCAGTGGAACACATTTATAAAATGTTATGACAATTTCATTGTATTTCGTAACACATTGAAACCTACCTTAATGTATCATTTATTGAGTGGAAATTCGTCTTCAACAGAAAATTCACCCAATTCCTTCACATGTAATACAAACAAGTATCCTTCATTAAGCGGAAACTGACTTTAGGCAGGCAGTCCCTTGCCATTCCGTTGAAGACAGGTTTTACTGTATTTTGTTACTACTGTTTACTAAAATAACTAATAATCTTGTTTAATTTTAAACAAAACCTTATTGAAAAACTAATACTCCTATTTTTTTATTATTTACCGGGTTGCATGTCAAAAATTCTAGTGATAGCTGTAATGCTTTCGTTGAACCAAAATGAAAAAGAAGAGAAGATAGACGAATACCTGCAAAATTACAGAAGACTAATGGAAAATAGATGATAATTGTCAAAAATCTATTTAAGTATGAAATTTTTGGGGTCTAACAAGGGGAAAGTCCGTCTAGAATCATATTAATGATAATAATAATAATAATATTGTTCATTTGCATATTTAAGACAATTTTAGTGATTATGAACACTGAGGAAACATGTTGCTAATTTAAAAATTTGCACAAACTGGTCGTAATGTCAATGGTTCCAAATCAAAAAATTCACCATTTTAGAGGAAATTTTCAAAAAATTCAATAGACAGTAATTTGAAAATAACCAGAAATATTTAAACAAAAAGTCTTTTCTTAAATTCTTACAATAAAGAATTTGAAATACCTATAGTGAAACGCCGGTAATCCGTTACTATACCAAAAGATCATACGAAGATTAAGGTCAAATAAAATTGACGAGAAAATTTCGTTACTTGATATTACTTCCTCATACATACAAATTTAAAGATCAGAGAAAGTTTTTTTAATAATAATTGACGAATTTCATTAATAATAGTAATAATCTCAGTAGTACGCATATCGATTATCTCGGAAATAAATTCATCGTTAGTGCTTTTTAACGCTTACCATTGATTCATAAACAAGAACAACAAAAAAATTTAATTTACTGTCGAATTGGAAAGTGAATCTATTTCATCTCATCCTATACAACACAAATTAGCTGTATTCAACTATAACAAAAAGAATTTTTTTTTACCGCTATCTACAGTGAGATTATCCAGGCCCTGTTCAGGTTGTGCACCGCACAGCCTTATCAGTTGGGGCGCCAAATCACGATACTTTTCCATAGTATAGAGAAACTTTTTGACTATACAATAGTACTCCGGCTTACAAAATATATAACAGTTTACTAACACTGTTAACAAACGACAAGATAGATAAAATCAGTAAAACCGGTGTCTGTAAAATAAAATACGGAAATTGCCAGAATTGGTGAAACCGGCAAATCTCTGAAGATTAAAGTTAATGAACACATTAAAGACCCCGCCGTCAGCATATCAGAGAATAACCATTGTATGGACCAGGAAGTTGAGCAATTACATCAGAAAAATAAGAATTATTATTTAAAGTTGTTTAGTTGAAATATATAATACAAACACAAAATACAGTTGTCGCCGCTTATTATAATCACGGATAGTGTTATCAATCGGCTATTGTTA
>JAZBHA010000835.1:26924-37696 GCA_037464855.1 Iselma pallidipennis | reverse complement strand
GATGTTATTGTTCTCAGTTGGTTGCCGTTAAAAGATTTACTCACCACAGAAACGAACAACAAAATAAAATTTACATATTTCATATAGGTATATTTGAAATTTACTTTACAATTAAAAACAAATATGAAACTGATATTTATTCAAACGAAATTTGTGTACTGTTTGAATCTATTTGAAATTTCCATGAAAATACAATAAATTAGACCCAGAAGGGTGGTATGTGGTTGGCATTGCTAGATTATGCAACATGATTGAGGTCCGATTTACATGACAAGACATCATCCCTATCTTTGTCTCGATCTCTATAGATTAAATAAAAGGAAAATTAGAGAAAATAATAAAATAATCTAGATATAAATAGGAGAAATCACCATCAATTTTGATTGGTTAAACAAACACAAAACATTGATCATATTGTTTTTTTTTCCTCTCGTCTGTTTGTTTCTACTGTGTTTGTTTTATTTCCGATAACTGTAATTTTCGTGTAGGTAATAATATGTGAAAACATGATCGAATCTCCTTTCTTGTGTATTTATCGAAAAATTACTTCACTGAAAATACAATTATTAGATCTACCATTGAAATGCCGGATATGTATCGTACTATCATTCATCTAAATGTGTGCGTATGTGCTTTTCGCTTCTACTTGGTAGAATCTGAACTAACAACACTTCACATATACACACAGTCCTTATCATTCGAATAAATGGACTGAAAACAACATTTCCTCAAACCAAGTCATCGAGAATTATTATATTTTCTTTTAACAAAAAGCAAACTAATATTTGTTGTTTTTTCTTTGTGTTTTTCAACAAAAGTTCCATTCGTATTTCTTGTTTGTACTTATAACCATAACAAGAAAGGTATTTAATGGAAAAAGGAATTTGAGAAGTTAATATTGTAAAAAAAAAAACAGTTATCGGTTGTCTACGGCAACAGTATAACATAATGTACATATTTTTTTTATTAGGTACAAGCACAGATTTAGAAGTCTGACACGGATGATCAATTATTTTGCCAAATAATGTATCAATAATGTGTATTTTTAAGTTGTGTATTTCGTATTCAGTATTCAGTAAAAGCTTCAACATTTATTTGATGTTTTTTTACAGGTTTTTATTCAATTTTATTTCATCCGTCGTCCTCATGAAAATAACTCACTTTTTTGTAATATTATGTTCAATTTAATGTTTTTTTAAATATGAATCTAAGATTAAACAGGATATTTAATATAAAACGTAAATGTAATCTTAATATTCTACTGGAAATGTTTTCAGCTATAAATCATGAAACAACTTTTATAATTTGTTTTACTTTTATTACATAAAAAATTTTATTTTTCATTATTTACACGCACATAAATCTATAAAAATTTCCATGTATGTATGTATTATATTTAAACATTTATTTAACAGTCCTACACAGTATGTGAAAATTATCATCTATATTTCCTGTTCAAAATTTTACATCATTGCCTTCAAACATTTCCCTGTACTGATCAGAATGAACAGGCACACAGGACGCACGCCTAGAGGTCCCAATGCGTAGACTTTAATTTTACGAGTTTACGATACAATTATCCTGGCACCAATGCTTGCAAGAGTTCCATACTCCAAGGAATTAATAAAAAATATATTGAAAAAATTGGTCTTCAGGACTCACGAAACAGTTTTACTACGGGCCTTGATAATGATTGGTGGTGATGTTTTCGTATTATGTGGTGAAATAGATTCACTACAATTTGCTACTTCTATTTTTCTTTCGTAAAGCTCTAAGAGAAATGTGTAATCGTGCATTACGTATTGAGAAAGGAGACATTTTTCTATTGTTACTAATAACCGTAGGTGATTATTTGTTCTCAATATTAATGTGATCAAAATGGAATTTTTATCTACTGGCTGGCAAATGTTTGTGTCGACTACTAACTTTTCCTTTCCGTTTTACATACATTTCGGATAATGTCAGTCTCCACGTAGTACCTACTAGGCATCCCTTTACAATATTCATGAGGTGTGTAAGCTGACAGATGTGTATAATTTATGACCATTTACATTTACATGATTCTTAGGTGGAATTTAAAGATTGTACATATAACGCCAACGATTTTATGTCTCTTTCAATATTATAAACATTCCCAGCTTAATCTATATTCAAGTGGATTTTAATTATAAATTACTTCACTGTCATATTTGCTACAAAATTGTTTCTTCTAAACAAAAAGGAGCTTCCCAATGATTACATTCTTTAATAATATTTAAAAAACATTGTTTAGTATCATATTTATTGAACAAACAACTATGTGCATCAATTTAGAAACGTGCAATTTTCAAGTAAACTCCCTCAGTTCTTCCAGCTCTTTCTTATTATGTTTATATCAGTATTGACACGACATAATAACGTATAAATCAAACAATCCATATCTCTCAAATTTTAGATGCATAATATACTAATTTATTTATTTTGTTGTTGGAAAAATTTTTGTAATTAAATAATTTGTGTATCTGCAGCAAAAATGGGAATTTGCCCGGCGCCTCCACCATTTTACATCCGAATGAGTACTTTGGATTATTGACTTATAATTCGCATAATAAACGGGTTTTTTCGCATGCCCTTCATTATCTGATAACTAATCAATTTACTAATTGATTAAAAGCCAAATTGTACGATACCATGTTTTACCAAATTTTTATCGTATAAAAGTTTCATCCCTTGTTATCAATAATTCTGAAGGTTATTTATCTTATCGGCCATTATTCCTTTCGTGTAATAATGTAAGGAAGTATCCAGAATTACGAAAGATCCTTAATGTAAGCACGAATTCAGCCCAGATGTTGTTGTCCCATTAGTTTCAGACTACATTATCACACACCATGTCTTTATCATTTTCTTGTTTTTTTCTCCACCTTGTTTTTCTTTCTCTAATTTCTATCAGAAAAAAACGGAAGAAAAAAATCATCACCACCCACATGCAAAATCCAAATTAAAAATCAACAAAAATCACGCAATATTCAATTTAATGCAAATACTCTGTTGTTATCATTACATCGACATGAAGATGACCTCTATTAAATTATGAAACAATGATAATAAGGCTATTGTTGGAAATACCTATTATTATTAATTAATATTTACATTTTTGGTCCAAAAATTCAATGTTAATTGTTGAGTTATTTATAGAAGAATTTAACGTAGAATTTTGAGCTATAATTGGAAATTTCTATGTGAAATAAATGGAATGTTTTGAAAATTTCTACATAGTAGAGGGTCGACCGAGACTATTCTATTCATCGCAAACCTATATTTCTATTTTTTTTTTCGTTGTTACTTTGACTGTCACACTGTGAATAAATATTGTTTAAATTGTTCATTACAGTGAAATTTTTCAAAGAAATATGGTTTAAAAAAAAACGTCGCGAGAGACTCTTGAGACTGAGTAAGGCGTGATACAAAGAGTGCCATAAAAGTGCCTGCATAAGAGCGACGATATACCAGTCCCTAGTATTATTGGATTTGTGGTAACGATCAAATACAGACGTTGATGTTGCTATAATTGCAGAAAATTATCCTTCATTCTAACAGCTATTGGTATATTGATGCATATGTACCCCCTGTAGTTTGTTTGTTGAACTATAATTATTAATATTCACTTCTATACATGCAAATTTCTATCTATTCAAACCTATACATAGAATCGATTCGTTTCATTATAATTTTTATCGAAGTGTCGACATTTCAAGTTTTAGAAGCCATCTAAATTAAACCAATCCCCAGTCTCTATTGTGATTAGAAACTTCTTATCTACTTTATGTTCTTACAATTAGAAAGTTGCGATAATAATAATAGTAATAATAGTTGACGTGTAATGTCAACAATAATCTCTGTGTTATTTCACCTCCTTTCACCAAAAAGTAAATCCTTAATCGAGAATCAGAATTTATGTCAAATGGTTTTTCTCTCACTACCCAGGTCTGATGTTTGGTCAATTTTATCCTTCTAATTCTCAACTGAAGAGGATTTGTGCCATCACGTAACCGATTTATGTAACCAGCAAAAGAACGAGGAAGAAAATAACGACAGGACTAGCTACGATTGGTCTAAAAATGTATCTTATCCAAGATCTCAGGATATGTACCTATATGTCTAACAATAAGTTTCTAATTGACTTTTAATACTATTAACAGTGCTTAATAACTAATAAAGTTCGTATCGATTGGATAATTGATGAACTTGACAGGCGGATTTTAACATTATCTAAACATTGACGTATATTGGTTTGTGCTCTAACTCGAGTTGGAAACAGCAAACACACTATTCACGACATTGAAATATTGATTAGGCAAGTCGGTAAATGAAAATGAATGAAGTCAACACAAAGAAATGTTTATTAGAAATGAAATTATGAAGCAAAAATTCGAACCAAGACAAGCCAAAACAATATTGAAATTTCCTTAGAAGAGAATTGAAACCGTATACTGTATTTATTTCTGTCAAATTCACATTAATTATGGAGGCGCATTTCTTGAGATTCTTTTGACATGTAGGTATTTCAAAATCTCTTTCAATTACATTCAAATCAATTGGGAGGTTTTTTTTAACATAGATTCTTTCAATTCATGACAAGAATATAAAAAACAACATGGTTTCAATGCTCAATTTGTACTGAAACGTTGAAATTTCAGTTCCAGTAATTTTCCAGAAAGGATTTATTATTAAATAGGTATCATAACAGGAAATCATGTTTCCAACAAATGATATGAATGTTTTTATTAAAACCAGTAGAAAAAAAGGAAAAAAAGTTAAACTTTGTAAAGGAATATTGGCGTCTTGATAAAAAAAGGAAGCCTGGAAATATACGCAACTTCCTTATTTATTCTTTTCTTTCGACGTACATACTACATATATACACAGTAAACTACAACAATACAGTAATTTATGAGACTTTCCAACTGGTTTCAAACACAGAATACTAAAGAAACTGACCCCGTTCAATACTATAATCTTTACAAACGAGTGTATATAACGAAAATACGGTAGGTATATTGAAACAACTAAAGTGTTTTTAGAATGCCCTTATATCCAACGTAAATGTATTAGATTAAATTTGAAATTTCTATACCTTGGATTCTGAGGGCTTACAGGATGTAAATAGATATTGTCCTGAAATTCCTGCATATTCTATACTTATATATCAAAATCCTGATAATAGGAACCGAATTTTTCGAATTATCAGATTAGCGAGTGTAACACTAGCTCTATATTTTGAAAGAGGGACTCTTCTCTCTTATTATTACTCCTTTCCATCTGAAAAAAAAAGAAAATAACTACTTCTCTTATTTTCCTCTTTATGGAGTAATAACGAACAAAAAGTTCCAAATTGTTTGTCTCTGTTCATAAAAACAAGTAAAATCGTATTGCCTTCTCATTTTCTAGAAATAAAAGCATAGCTTCTCTATTTATTTTTAGAAAGAGAGGAGAAAGAGTTACTAGAGAAAAATCTCCGCGTGTCCAATTATAATTAAAAAGTACCTTCCCCTGAGCGATTCGGATTAGAGGGAGTCTGCTGTATTAGAATCGATATAATTAAAATGAAATAATAAAAGATTACTACTTATTAACGAACCATAACGAATGATTTTTTAATCAAATCCCATATACAATGAAAACTATAACAATATGGTAATTTATTGATTATAATCTTAATAAAAATTTATAAAAAACGCGGCAAATCACCGAATGGAAATTATTTACTAAAAATTTCTAGGAAACAGATCAAAAATGTGGCAAAATTTTCTAATAATTTCAATATTTTTATTAATTGGAGTTCCATTAATTGTGTCGAAAGTAAGTAGCTATTATACCTACTTATTGATTTAAATATTATAGGATTAATTTGTGAATGAATTTTTGTAGCAAAGTTATCGAATAGTTCATGAAAGGGCGCAATTAGTTCAATATAATGAAACTATAAGTAAAGATGTCGACTTTACTTATGGAAAATATAATCGAACAACATATGCATTGAATGTTGATTTTACAGTAACGGAACAAATAGACATTTCGAATCTGATGGTCTTTTACTTAATTAATTTGCCATATTTAACTGTATTATGTATAAAAAATAATTACATTTTTTAGATTGCAATTATCGTTGATAAACTGTATGGTACAGAATATAGACATACTCCTACATCTTTACGTATGAGTCTCTGTCGACTTTGGAAACTGAATATGTTTGGTATACCGAAACAAGTAAAAGAACAATCCAATTTGGATGCTTGCCATGTTGAACCGGTTTGTTAAAAAAAATGGAAGACCCCCTTATTTAATTATTAGATTAACAATTCCCGTTTTTAGATACATTATTCGTTACATAATTTTGTGGTAGACACAGCAGGCTTACCACCAATATTACCATTTGGTAGCTATCGTATTCAGGTTATTGTTTATGGAGAGGATGGGGCACAAATGTTTAAATTTCACTGGTTTGCTAGAGTCGAACAATTAGTAAAAGAAGGATAAATATCTATATAGAAAGTTAGAGGTTTTACGGCAATTAATTCAATTTAACAAAAATTAAAATGTAAATTATGCGAATACTCTAGGGTAGAACTTGAAAATAAATAACTCTCTGCAACCAATATAGAATTCCTGAAATTCATTCATTTTAATGGATGATAATTGAACAAAAATAGCAATTCGTATCAAAAAACGAAACTATCTGCAGGTATAGTTTCAATAACCGTTTTAGCCTCTTTTTAGTTCCCAGTCTATTCCTTTGAGAAATCAAATACTTAATTGACAATGACATTGTCTTAAAATTAATGTTGTTTTGTATGGTTGATGTTTATTTAAATTATTATTATTTAACAACTTCCTCCCTCTTTCAATTCTCATGTTAATTTAACGCAACTTTGTCGGCAACTTTCCTCCTCCTCCTTCGCATTTAAAAGCAACAAAGAAAATCACAAAATCCTTAAACATGATGTTGCAATAATAATTTGGTAAATTGTGCTTAAATTGCTGTTTTCCCATTTAGCAGGTAGAGTAGAAAATTGGCAATTTTACGTTTATAAAAATTCACTTTCTGTATAGAATAATAATGAAGTAGTCTTACATAATATACAGTGTGATCTACAAAATTTATGGCCAAGTGAGCGTTGGTTTAGAATGACGTAAAGAACGTATGTCGATAATTTATCTTTGAATTCTGGATAATGATATTTTTTGATTTAAAAACGTATACCTACACAGTTTACAGCTTGAAACTTTCTAGACATACCTACTACATTGCTTTATTAATTATTCGTTTAGTATACAAAATGAATGGAATCTCTTTATATGAAACTTTATTGACATCAAATTCTGATTAATTAAAACTTTACAGATATTGCAAATAAAAAATAAATCTAATGAGAACTTGTTGAAAGTCTTTGATCGCTACTCTACAAATAAAATTGTTCAAGACTTGCTAGTTGAAATAAAAAACTTAAATTAGAAACTGAAAAATCTACAACAACATTACTCTTGATTTATATTAAATTGGTAATTAATTAAACAAATTTAATTAAACATATCCAACAGACTTGAAAGTATTTTCAATATTTAACAGTTATAAAATCTTTTAATTTAATTAAAATTGATCTGTATATTAGAAAGTTCTAAAATGTTGTCAGTAAGTAGATTATACCTAACGCCTGTCAGACTCAAAAGACTGAAAAGAATCTCTACATATAATACAATGGATTAATAATGGAGATTCACACGCCTTTGATATCATTTCCTTTATTATTATTATTATACATATTTCCAGAAAATGGATGAAAAACAATTTTTTATTCTTACAACAATGATCTACGGTCTCCACAGCATCACATTATTATTATTATTTTCCTCCCTATTGTTGAAAATTCAACTATAGCTATACAAAGGTATGTGTAAACATGAAAAGTCGTTTTTTTTTCATGATGAAACATCCTGACAATATCACATAATGAAAATCAACATAGGCACGTGCCTAAATTCTATTTATATAAATCTTCATTTCTATTCATTCACACACAAGATAATAATATAGAAGAGAACATAAAGGAGAATTATCCAATTAAGTGATTTTGAACAAATCCCTATTGGGGAAAGATCGAAAAAAATACAACTTTTGTAGTTAAACTGAACAAACCGTACAATTTTCATAATATTCTTTGGAATTTCTGTTTACGGAATTCCTTGTCAACAATATATTTAATAAGCCATCAAACGACTGACTGATTTCAATTATCTGTGATTAATAATGCTTCTCTTGAAGCACAGAATCATAATCTATTTGATATCGTAGTTCGTAGTATATAGTTGACAAAATAATCAGTCAAACGGATTGAAATTCAATTAATCACAGTTTCAGTTTGTAACTAAATTGAACGTCTTGTGATAAATAATATATGAAATAGTTGGAATTGTAGATTGTAGACTGAAGGGATTTTCTTAAACTGTTTTCGATTGGGATCCGTTTTACTGCTATTCTTACTGCAAACAAAAACAAGAATAAGAGAATCTAACGAAATATCTGGAGAATTCTAAGGCCATGTTTACGTTGGCGCACCAAGCCTCGCCCCACGCACCGCACACTATTTCTCTCTCTATTTAAAACCATCCTTTAAAATGAGACCGACTGATGTGTGCGGTGCGTGGGGCGAGGTTTGGTGCGCCAACGTAAACATGGCCTAACACCTGTTGTGTAGTTTTTCCTTTTAATTCGTATGGAACATAAACATCAACAAGAACAACGAGAGGAAAAATAATATCGGACAATAAAAGATCTGAGAGCTCATAGTAGATCACTTGGGGAAAAAATAATAAAAACTAGCCATCCGTTTTTCTCTCTTTATTGGAAGAAGTCTGTAAAAACTAATTTCACAATTACCTGCATCTTCAAGTGTTGGTTTTCCTATCGCAAACATTAGTTTCTATATTGTCGTTTTTACAACTTTAAAGTCAAGGAAATCAGAAACACTATACGTATTATGTATGTGGAATACTTCCAGAACCTGGGCCGGATTGGACAGTGAAGATTTCATCAAGGGCCAGTCTTTAAAGTTTGTTTATTTCCGTACAAAATACGGACAAATATCTTAAAGGTCCGGTCCTGTTCAGGACTGTCTCTAAAACATCTCACCAGTAAAATACTTTATCCTCGTATCCAGAGGCGTAACTAGGAATTTTGGCGCCTATGGCCAGGAACGAAAATGGCGCCTATGGCCAGGGACGAAAATGGAGCCTTTTCAATAATTTTTTTCCAATTGATTCACTTAATCAATAGCTACAGAATCGGCATGGAATGGAATTACAAAGAAATTATCTTAACTCCTATAGCTATTTTCATTATTATTAAAAAATTAAAAGTAACTTTTTCGGTTTTTGGCGCCTTTATTCAGTTGGCGCCTATGGCAGGGGCCACACTGGCCATACGCTAGTTACGGCTCTGCTCGTATCGAACTCTAACAGACAAAATTAGTAAGGAGTTTGAAGAAAATCCAATAACCGATAGGAAAACAACCAGTATTAATCAATTTCCGTTACAATCTTGCTCTAAACTGATGTGCAATTTTTCAGAATAGGTATAGTTAATAAGACATGACCTGGAGCACATCCTATCTATAATATAAGCATCTCCTATTATATTTGCATTGAAAACTTTAATGGAACATTAAGGGATCGGAAAATTTTTCCGTTAAAAACAGTTTCCTTTTAATAATGAAGATAAGTGGAGTAATGTCTAACTTCACATTAACTAAATGGTTAAGGCAGGCTTTTGGGTATTTGGCAGTAAAATAATACTTTCTCTTATAAGAAAGACAGAATATTTTCAAAACTGTTCTGTTTTCAACTACTTGTTTCTGACCATCAGCCCCTAAATCAGCGGGTAGTAGAAGTCCTTATTAAAGATTCCTTTTGTGCAAGCAATAAACAGCACGCCAAATATCTTTATTTTAATTATAGGTACTTGTTTGCATTATACCTATATCAAGGAACTGAGAGAATTTTACATTGAAGACGAGTTTCCGTTTAATAAAGAGACCTATTGTATTAAGCTATATTATAGAAGTTTGTATTCATAAAACCCTTCAAGTAATAAAATATTCAAAAAGAAATATGAATCTAACGTACTACTTTAGCTTTAATTATTACTGAAACTGTAAATACATATACTATAGAATCTCGATTATCCGGCATAGACTGTGCTGACGGTTATCTGATAATCAAAAAATGTCTGATCATACGGAAAATGACTAAATGTAAGCTTAATTTCCATATAAATCGAACAGCAGTCAAGTATAAATATCAAATTCGGTTAAATGCACAGAAAAAAATCAATGGTCAGCAAAGAAACGAACCGGAAATGTCGGATAATAGAGACTTTGCTGCACCAATATTATCTAAATTTAGCTTCAAAACACCTATTAATTTTGATCTTATTTTCTTGTTTCAGGTGATTTAATGGACATCTTAGCATTAACAAATTCAGCAATCAATTTTATATTGTATTGTACAATGTCAAGACAATTTCGTACAACATTCCGTGAAGTATTTCGTCCAAGAATCTTTAATAAATGGATACCATTAACAACACAACAACATCATTTAACAATTGAAAAGAATGGTGGTACTGAAAAAACACAATTATCACAAGTCTAGCATCGGAAACATTACACTAAAGTGAATCTTTGAAAATCTTGATTGTCAGTATCTACATATTATATGTACTTAATTTTTATAGA